>OMNN01029582.1:7946-18058 GCA_900302755.1 Chromis chromis
GGGGTCGGATGCTGGTGGTTGTGAGGCACATTGTTGCACAACAGTGTCTGTCGCTGGTGGCTGGGGCACTTTGTCGGACAGTTTCGCGTCTACGGTTGCAGACTGGCTGGGACTCGGCTGCGAGTCTGGAATGGCAGCTGGAAGTTGGACGGCGGTTTGCTGAGGTACACCGGTGCTTTGTTGCGGCTGGGAGGCCTTGCTGTGGGCTGTCTGCTGGTGCTGGACTGTAGATTCTGGTAGTTTTTCTCTGGCTTCGTGATATTCACTGGAGTCGCTCCCCTCGTCTGAGCTCTCGCTGCTGCTATCGTCTGATGATGTGGACTCATAGCTGCAAGACAGGAACACCTTTCACTGTTAAACAGATCCCAAACTTCTACAACTGCATTTTCTTCTGATAAAAACAGCTGATTTCTGCTCGGCAGTGACTGACACTTACCCTCCATTGACTCCAATAAACTGTAGGTTTTTCTTCGTCGAGGGCGAGCCTGGTTCACCTTCTGCTTTCCGCTTCATTATGGATCTCAGAGAGGACTGGGGAGACGAGGCTAGAAAAGACACAAGTGATCATACGTACAGCAGGAATGTAACTGGAACAAGTTAGGATGATGGTCAAGAGTTCAGTCCACGTACCTGCTTTAGATAAACCTTCCTGTGACTCATTGGTTGTAGGCAGGTGTGTCTCTTCTTCTTTAGAATGCACCAAACCAATCTGATTACCGGATGCTACAGCGATGGCAGGATTAGCTACAGGTACCGAGGTGGACAGCCCACTCTTCAGGACATCACGTACCTGTTTGGAGCTGACTGCAATCGGCAACTCAACTGGAGAGTCTGAGAGACAGAAGGAAGACTTTTAAACCCTAAATAGTCACATATCTTATAGAGTAACACTATAAAATAAACATCACATTACACATACAATCTGATGCAATCCAGTTCAGTAGGAATACAATAAATCTTGGCTTATGATCATAGGTTTTATTATTAGAGATTTAACCATCTGGTATTGTTTACAGGCAGCAGTTAGTCGTGGTGTTGTATTAGAATTTAAATTGAGAGATTATATGCAACAAATACAGAATATTATATTATCTTGCATTGGACTGCATTAGACTGTCCAGGTAAAGCTAATAAACTGTTAACTCAGCGTTTTTGGTGCTAAACTACCAGCTGAACTCAGACCTTCAGTTTGTCCTCTGTGGTGGCCCTCCACGACTCCTACAGCTGGCTGAGGACAGGGGGAACTGCAGGTCTCCGCTCGGAGCCGTGTGCCCACCTCCACCACAGTAGGCTGCTCCAGCGTGTACACCTGGATTCCCACAGTTCTCTGTTCCCTCTGTTGTGGCTGCTGTGTGAAGCTGACCAGAGTGTGCAGGCTGCAGCCTTGTGGCTCCTGCCAGCCCAAGCTGGTCGCCATGACTGGATGCTCCGCCTGAGGCCCCTTCTGGGCAGTTGCAGCCTGCTGTTGTGCGCTCTGCAGCTCCTGCATTGTCCTCTTTAGCTGGCCCTCAAGTTGACCCACTTGATCTTTAAGAACCTCAGTCTCTGGCAGCAGCCCCAGGTCCTTCTCCCGAACCCAGACTCCCACATGACGACTGCCTCTTGAGTCCTCTGGTCCAACTCCGACGGTGCGCACTTCACGTTTTGCATCTGGTCGTGCTCCACCCACGATCACCGTGTCCTCAATCTCACACCCTGAGTCTTGCTTGGAGCCCTCTGGTGTGGTGGGAGACAGTGGCCCTGCTGGCTTGTTGCTGCTCTTAGCTCCAGTGCTTGCTTCTTCTTCTGGGATGTCGATGTAGAGCTCCCCTCGAGAACGACCCCGGCTGAAACCCAGAGTGTGACCCAGGAACTTCTGGCTCTTCAGCTGCACGCTGAGCTGCCGCTTCTCCTCCTGCAGCACAGATATTTTAACCTGGAGCACAGGGATGGTCTTCACCTGCTCCTCTAGCTCTCTTATCTTCCTGAGAGCCGCAGCCATCTGCTCCCTGACATGCTGCAAGTGGGCTGGCGTTGGAGTCACTGGGGTGGACAGGCCAGAACTCATGGGGGTGATGGATCCACCTCCACCATGTGCCCGGTTGAAGCTGTGTGCACTGCTGAGGGAGGTGTTGGAGCCTGCTACACTGCTGTGCATGCTACCCAGGTTGGAGAATCTCCGCCCCTCTTTCTCCTCTTCCAGCTTCCTGCGAGCATCCAACAGGGTCTTCTCCACCCGGGCGGTACTGAAGCTCGGTCTCTGCGACGTATGGTAGCCAGGAGCGCAGTAGGAGTAGGAGGAATGGCGGCTGTCCATACTGGTGTTGGAGCACAGAGACTCTGTGGAGGTCCACCAGGAGCCAGCGTAGCCATAGCCGCGGGGCAGGGAGCCATAGCGTGGCCGCCGTTGGATAGGCACCTTCTTGATAGTGTTCCCCTTCTCTATGTCGTTAACATATTTGAGGAAGTCTAGGTCCAGACGGTAGCCATAGGGGGTCTCCACTGAGTAGGGCGCCTCCTGTTCTTTGGTGTGCAGCGAAGGGGGAGCAGGCGGGTTGAGTTTCCCTGCGGGGGAAGGAAATCAACTTTAAACAAACGGAAATCTGCGTCTAATCTCGGTCTCAGACTTTAAAAAGCAGCATCGGCTCTGAGCTACTGTGTATTTATGTATGAACTCTGAAACAATCGCCAAAGTAGGCACTAAGTGGAATGGTGCGCTCCACTATGGCCTGACCTTATACGCTGTATCTATTACACAGCATTCCTGTTCAATTACATGCTAATTGTTTGATATTTTAAATCCTAACAAAATGAATTAATTAGCTTAACTTGAGGTTGAATACTGTTAGGAAAAATAAACAAGGGCTGTACCTGGGAAGCCGGGGTCCATATGCAGCACCTGAGCCATCATGAGTCTGTGGCTGCTCTCCAAACAGTCACACACAAACTCTCACCTGCAGGGAGCAAAAGAAGCACACTAATATGTTAGAAAAGAGCAAAAATTCCTGCACAGCTGTCTACTTCTAACAGAAGCCTAACAAGGTCAGTGTTTATATGGTGTTTAAGAGGGAGCCCTTCACTGAATATGTTTGTAATAGTTATTTTTGACCCTACTGTTCTTTTTGTCTGGAGGCCAGAAATAGCTTCACTGTTTCTTACACTACGTCACCCTCCTGCCCTCCGTCCCTAATTTTATCCCGTCATTTCTCGGGGCATACGAGGGTCATAGCGCGATTGTGTATTTGTTTCTGTTCATAGCGCTCAGAGAAGAGGAGTTACAGGGGAAAGTTTCCTGGCAGCTAATTCCAGGACAGAGATTTGCCAGTTGCAGCCTTATTAGGAATCATCTGCTCGCGCAAACTTCGCCTCTCAATTTAGAGTTTTACAGACACTCTCTCCTCCTCTTTCTCCCCCTCGCTTTCTCTTTTGTCTTTCATCTCCGGCTTCTTCTCTATTTGTCCTTTTCTTTATGCTTTTCTGCTCCTTTCTCCCCCCTCTCTGCGTCAGCTGACGATCAGGAGGTTTCATCTGGTCACTTTTCTCTCTCTCTCTCTCTCTTTCTCCTCTCCACGCTGACTTTGCTTCAACACTCCATGTATTTTTCATTCCCAAGGTAATGCATTTTGACCCTTTACAAACAAAAGATTGCGCCGTCTCCTCCCACCGAGAGCAACACCGTCGAGCCCCCAATGCCAATGCCTCCGAGTTTGTGTCTACTTGGAAAAGATTAACTTTCTAGGTCATCACTTTGTGGGAACTAGGGATGTAATGTTTAAGCCATCCGCAGCATTAGCCAGTCGAACATCATTACATTACTGCGGCTTTAAGGAGCTAAGATCAAAAGTTTGCACGGCGAAACCTCAACTTTATTTCTTAGCACATACTCAATTTGCTGCAGTTTAAGGCATTTCTTTTTCAGAGTCCTTCTTCTCTAAGTCGAGCCCTTTCTCTCTCTCTTCCCCCCTCCTCCTCTCTCTCCTATCTTGTGACCCTAGCCAGTGGTTGCTCGTTTGTGAAAAGTAGGGCACTTGGAAACACTGATTAAGTTGACTTGGTATTTTTTGAAGTGCTGTAGTTTCATTTCTCGGTGTGAACACTCTTATCATGCACCCTTTCATCGCCCTCTCATACCAAGATTGCCGCACACTGGAAATGCTACATGTGTGCATACACAGCCTTAAATTAACACTGGCAGGATCTGAAACACTCATCGCCCCATGGTGGTGAGAAACAAATCACACTTCATTTTATAGGGCACCAACACCAAGCCAACTATCTTTCAGCTTACACATGAGGAATTTATCAGATGTCCCAGATATACATTTTTAGTCCATCTTACATGATTGCTAAACATAGGACACTGTAGGGAAACATAGATAGAAATGTTTCCACTAATCTCATATAATATCACGAAGCATTTAAAAAGAAGACTTTTGGCTCGCTGCCTCGATCCTACAGTCTGAGAGTCTGTTTATCTCCAGTTTTAAGAGTTGAGACTGATAATGTGCTGCGTGTTATATACAGTGCGGTCTGACTTCATGTGTGAGAAAGTGAGCGCGGGACAGGGAAAAGAGGAGTGGTTGGAGACAGTGTGAGAGAAAGTGAGCATGAGAGTCTGTCTACAGGAGGGTGGAGGACAGCGCTGACAGGGGACAGTTGATGAGATATAATTAGAGTCTGCAGTTTAGCAACCAAACATCCCAGCCCGGGCAGACACGGAGGCTGTCCACTCGATTCCTCTTGGAATCCCAGCGTTTCTAATCCTTCAAGCCGTATCTTCAGACTCGCCTTATTCTCCGCTTCATCCCTCACGGCTTCCCTCATTCCTCCCACGTCAGCCCCTTCAAAATGCCCACGCCGCCGGGCCTCCACATCTGCTTTTCCAACAGTGGCTCGCTGGCTGTTTTCAGATGTGTTAGCATGTGTGTCCCCCGAGTGTGTGGCCGAGGTGGAGTGGTTGACCTTCCTCCCTCTCTCTCTCGGCTCTCTAACAGAGTTCCTTTGAGATGACATCTGAACAGAAACCAGTGTTCCCCCCCTTCCCCAGCGCCATACTACCATTCTTCAGACTGACTCTCCCTGCCCAGCCTCATCCAGGACAAATGCCTCCATTACACCCCCCTCCTCCTACCTCCTTATACAGCTGCATACCATACTAAAGGAAGTTAACATCGCCTGGTCTACTCCCTCCATTCCCTGCTATTAAGATTAAGACAGCCCTCGGGGGGTGTAAGATGCAGGTCATCCAGCACAAATTGCACGTCTGCGGTATGTCCTGTAAGATGTCACGTGAATAACTGCATTATGCCGTAACTACACCGACCTCTCGCACTCTTTTTGTACGTGCAGGGAGCTTTCAGTTTATTCATTTTTACTGGCATCGCATCTGGATGGAGGCTTGAAACACCGGGTTTGATTTACAGCGTGTATAAACATTCTTGTGTCTTTGGTGTATCAGAGGATTGGGACCACCCCGAGGAGTAATTTAAAAATGCCAGGCTTCATTTCAAGGTCAGCTCTCCCAAAGTTTATCAAACTCATTGCTTCCATTCATTGAGTCACCTTATTATTATTGCCATTGCAAAGGATTAAAGCTCAGCATTGCAAAGTCAGAAATACCGCTCTTTCCACCACCCAGGGAAGATCTCCGTGGATTTTTCCACTGCTTTACTGACTCTCAGCCTCTGGTGATTGCTATTTTGCTCGAAGCTTGGGAATGGTTTGTGAATTAGGAAAAGAGGGATTTATTTTCCGCTTCATACCAGCTGCTTGCGCCGCGAGGACGGGATCTCTCCTCCCCAGGCTCCTTGCTCTCCCTTCCTTCGCTTGCCCTCTTACAGTCAGCACCTGTGGGAAATAAGAAGAAAGGGAACTTGAACTTTGGCTGTCGCCGCTTTTGACTGTTGCACTTTGCAGCACAGAAAAATGAAAATAAAGGACATAGTCATCAGCAAAAGAACCCCATTAAAGGTGTGCTGCTCTGTTAACACGGAGATAAAAACAGACTTATGACAGGTTACAAAAGAGTGGCCCCCGTGAGACTATAAACACAGGTTGCAAAGCCAGGAAAAACATTCCAAAACATTCCAGCGGTTTTGACTGACACACCGGATGAGAACAATATACCCCCACCAGATCCCAATCGCTATTTGACCCTCCTGGATGAATCCTGATCCATGCAGAATATAAGTGCTCCCCTCCCAGCTTTTCAGAAACACCCCATTCCTGACTCTCCTGCTCATGGCACTCTAATCAATTCAAGGCTGGGAGCGGGAGCCTCCCTGCCATGTGATTGGGCAATCTGTTCTGTTTTCTTGCTTCTGTGACTAACACTCCTAAATCCAGTGGCGCAGACACACACACACACACACACACACACACCCTCCAGTTCGGTGGGAAAAGCCTTCACCTGCGCAGATCACCTAAGGCTAAGGCTGATTTCACGAGTGTTACGACGCATTTCCTTCACGGACAACCCAGACATAACTACCGCGTCTGCTGATTGTCATACTTTGGCTCCGGCAGCTCAGACTTGCTGCGCAACTGCAGTCGACATTTTGTCTGAAGGTCTCGCAGGCCCCAAAAAAACACCGATGGGTGACCTTTCGCATAATATCATAACAAGACGCGCTGTTGTTCGGCCCATTGTTTCAGAGTGTTGTCATGCCAATACCACAGACGGTGGAGGGGTAGAGGGGTGTGGAGGGGGGGGTTAGAAACAGATCTTTTAGACTGGAACGACAGCCAAATCACAAAGAGCCATTCATTCAGGCCCCTAAGTTCCACAGCTGGTTCTAATAGAAAGCAAGGAGGGGCATCTCAGAGAGAGAGAGAGAGAGAGAGAGAAACAGTGTGTGTATGAGTGTGTGGCGAGGAAATTTGCCTCAAAACAAACAAACTGTTGATGAAGTGCTGTTATGGACCCACACACTGACAGAAAGTGGAAATACAAGAAGCAGGGCTTGCTTTAAGTGAGTGATGTCGAGATGTAGAAGTGCCCAAAGCGGCACAGCTGGATAAAAAGCATCCATCTGTGCTGAAGATACTGAAGGAAGCACATGTTACTGATACATCATATTAACTTATACATCTCCGCCAAAAGCTACTTTCAAGCTATAGCATCAAAGACAATGAACTCTGTAGAGCGTTTAGTTATCACCCAGTGTTGGCGCAGATGGCAAATATTTGAGTAAGACAAATACCAAACATTACAGCGGAGACAAACTGAACTCCCATCGACTCCCACACAACACAGATGAAAACACAAAGACCCCCCCACCACCAACCAACCGCTGCGACACACCAACACTGTCCGAGGCCCGAAGACTCCCACAGATCAACAAACACAGCTGTAGCTATTAAGTAGATTTATTCAGGTAGGTTCACAGATGATGGGAAAGCCAAATGATTTAGCCGTTTTTTAATTCGTCTGTGAAATCGTTTGTGCGACCGCCCTGACGTCAAAATGCACTCCTCTGTAACGTCAGATTGCCAGTGCATTGCCGGTTCGCATGCCAACTTTCATCACGCCACGCTAATTGGCGTTGCAAACCAGAGATGATCATTTGAGGTCTGAATGAAGAAAGGGTTACAGGAAAAGGGAACTTCAATCTCTCTACTCCCCAAGGACACAGAAACAACCCAGTCACTTCCTCCCAGCCCAGGAGAAAGAGTAACAAGAGAGAGGGAGGAAAGGAAGAAAAGGAGCAGGGGTTGGGAGAGGCAGAAAGCAGAGGAGAGCAGTACAGTATGTGAGGAGAAAGAGTGGGAATGTGAGGAAAGAAAGGCAAAACTGCGAGAGGAGGAGGAGGGGGGGGGATGAAAACGAAATGCTGCTGAGAGTTTTAAATGGAAACTTCTCAAATGAGAAGAACATGCCTGTTCTCAGATTTGGACTCCACCAGTATGAATCACTGCAAATCCTGCTGCTGACACCAGAATGAGTCTGCTGCTGTTAACGCAGGAAGAATATCAGAAAGAGAAGGCTATGAGAGCTCCTCACAATGAGCACATAAAGTTTCAAAGGACCTTTCCTCATAATCTGAAATGTCTCCGCCTAGAAGATTACCATCATTTGTGCATTCCTCTCCTAAAAATAGTCTTAAATTAGAGAATCCCTGTGACAAACAACACTTTGTCTAACTAAATAAAGCATATTGTTGTTCAGAGTTGTTTTTCTCTGAGGAACAAGCCGCAAAGACCTTAATATAGATGTGCAGAAGAGTCTTAAATGTTACATAAAGATCACAACAGGAGACGCGGCTGTTGATGTATCTGCTAAAAAACTTCTTTGTCCTCCTCTTCACTCCGCAGCACAGATGGCTTCATTCAGCCAACTGGTCCTGAATGAATAATAAATTAGAAAAATTACAACAAATCTCTCTCCTGAAGAGCTAAAGAATACGAAATGCAGAAGCAACAAGGGCCATTTGTCACCGAGCATGATGTGGCCCAACGATGTACGTCACTGCTCGACAGAAAGGGCCTCACCAAGTGTAACGAGGCCAGATGATCTCATCTTAACATGGTAATACAGTGTGTTCCAGTGCTGCTGGTGTGACATGTGGTTTTTGACTAATATGGGCTTTAAACTCCGGACAGTGAAATCATAACCCAATGGGACGTCACCTCCAGGACTCACTATCCTGAAGGGGGAAAAAAAAGCCCTGTTTTTTACATTAAGGAGTGGTGGTATGGAGGAGCAGACGGTGCTGGGCCGGAGCAGTCTGGTGCTATAGCAAGAGTACGGCCAAAAGGAGGGGCTGGCCAGCTCACATTACTCCTGGAACAGGAGCAGAGTAAACACCCGCCAGTCTGCTATTGGTCATTGTGCTGACCTCCAACAGGAAACTGAGCAAGGGTGGGGCCGAGCGGCAAGGAGCGGCACCGGAAAAAAAGACACACACACACACACACACAAAAAATGGCATTTGGGAGAAAATTCCTGAGCAGTTGTGGAGGTGGGGATTAAGACTGATGCCGAGCAGAAGCAGAGTGCAGCTCTGATCTGAAACTGTGAGGGTCTGGAGGGGAGGAAGATGAAGTCCAGACGGCAGTAAGCAGGGTGGTGGAGAGCCGGTCAAACAGAGTTGAGGTTAAAAGATCAGGTCGGGCTTGTGTTGTGGTACCGAGCGGACGGCACCGCAAAGCAGAGGAAGTAATCTCCCAGAAGTGCCGATGTAGTTAAGTGGTTCCCTCTCAGGGATCTTATCAATTACTTCCTGATTTAGTGAGCGCTGTTGATCAAAAGGCTCTGTGGACATAAAGACAACGGAACAGGCCATGAAAACATCCGCCGTGCTTGTCTGTTCCAACATGTTTATGTGGTTTACTGGACAGAACAGTCCAGCAGGCTTTTCTGGGTGATTAATGTATTAAAGGAGATCAGTCAGATTATTCAGGAGGATAATGAATTACTCTCCACAGTGCTTCAAAAGCCAGATTTTGACCATATGTCCACTGCAAACATTACCACACTGGTTCCCCTAATCAATAGAGTTAAGTAGGAATATAACTTCTCTGTCTTCACCAAATCAGCAGTAATAATGGGCTTTATGTTTATCCCTACTTTATAAACTAATCCAA
The DNA here is from genome assembly GCA_900302755.1 of Chromis chromis. NCBI lineage: Eukaryota > Metazoa > Chordata > Actinopteri > Pomacentridae > Chromis > Chromis chromis. The sequence goes on from OMNN01029582.1 coordinate 17,511, forward strand.
CCCAAAAACTTCTTGTTTAACTGTCAGGAAAACTCGAATGTAATGACATGAAAAATGTGTGTGCGGTTTGGAGAGAGGAAAACATGGACTAAATATTTGGGTGCTCATTTCTGATTTAAATGGTGCAAACACAATAAAAGCAAACACCACTTGGCTGCCCGTGTGCAAACTGGGAAAACCCCATGAACGACATCGTAGAGCTTTTTAGATGCAATTAGTGCTGCGTATTGTTTCAACGGAACAGATAAGTCATTATGCAGGGAGATTGTTGGGAAAAGCTAATCTGTGGTAGACCCTTGACAGCGACAGACAGTCTCATGCAGGTTCAGAGTGTAATTTCATTAGCCGCGCTGAACCATTTAAATGCCCGGCGTGTGGCCTAGTGTGCAAATGGGGTTTATAGCCCTGCATTCCATCATCGCACCCCTGAGTCCGACCACTGTAATGAGACAATCACATTCCTGCTTGGGGGAAAGAAAAAATGCTGAAGGAAACTCCAGCTGCAGACAAACCTGACCATAGATTCTGATAACTGCAGTCTTGGAGGG
>OMNN01029589.1:0-10489 GCA_900302755.1 Chromis chromis
GGTGAGTCATGAAAGTGGGCAGGGACAAAGATCACTTGACTGACCAATGGGGGCCCAGATAAGGACGCACGCCCATGTTTTCGGCCCTCAACGCAGGTAACCAGGGCATCGCTTCACCTCGCGGACTTTCTTTCACACAAAAAAAAACCGTGTGACCTCCTTTCCCTGGTGAACATTAAGTAGGTAAAACTGTGAAAAAAGGACCCTCCTCTTCAATACCAGAGCTACACAAACACACCAGAGCATGACAAATGATTCGCTGTTTAATTTATTACGCTGCCAGCCGGGAGGATTTGCAGGGATGTTTTGTTCCAGGCTGCTGCGTGCGTTCTCTCTCTTCCGCCAGCACCTCCCACCGAAGCACAGCCTCAGAGTTAATTACTGCTGCACTCGTACAAACACATCAAATAAGATTTGGTCTCCACCGCGATAAATCACCACAGCCGGAGCCAATATTCAACCAAACCACTGGCTGTTTGTGCTCCAGCCGATCAGAGCTCAGGTGCCTCCTAGTCAACGCCCCAGAGGAGAGGCCGCGGCGTGTTTAAGAGAAGAGTTTTGTCATCTTCAAGGTGACTTTAGAAAGTTTTCTCTTACAGCCAGACGGGAGTTTAGTATAGAAGTATGCAAGAACCCTTGTGTATTTTAGTGTATAACGGAGCAGTGTGTGTGTGTGTGCTGTAAAGTACACCATAGGAGCCTAGCAGGCAGCCTGTGAATGCTGTTAAAAACTCCATTTCTGGTTTACGGCCCCTGGAGGAGGCTGGGGACCGTTAGGGTGCCGGGGTAGAGCGAGCACATCAATAACCTGCTTCTCACTCCCGCCTTCATTTTCTTCTTCCTTTTAACTTTTTTTCCACTCACACTCCTTGGTTCACATATTCAGCACACATTCAGTCTGATGGATCTGTGCAGACTTGAGGTCAATTTGAGGTAGACTTCTATACTGAAACAGATCAGGCAGTGAACATGTACGGGTTCTCACATTTGTGGGTGTCTTGGTTAACGCCCCAATATATCAACCCCAAGACATATGCTAACTGTAAAATCATGCATAGTGTTAAGAAAAAGATAGACATGTCAGAATCTTTACTACCTAAGAACAAGACTAGGCTATGACCTACAGTCTGAGGTCTAGTGGCCTCTAGAGGCAGCAATGTGTGTTACATTGCAGAAAGAGCAAATGATTTTGTCTCTCCCAAATACAGGCGCTCAAATAAGGTATTTTTTTTCCAAGACTAGCTTAAGAGGAAGGGTATTAGGGGTGTTAAAATTGGAAATTTAAAAAAATCATGCTTATGGATTAAGAAATATTTATACATTTAGACACCATACCTGATATAAATGTGGCCATCTAGATAAACTTGTGCAGCAGTACACAGCTCCCAGTGCTCCTGCCAAAATCCCCTAGAAGTCCAACATCAAATGTGACTCTTGTTGGATCTCCTCCAGTGTGTCCAAAGGGTGACCCTTTAACTTGAATTTCATTTTGTGGAAGACGAAGAAGTCCCAGAGAGCCAAATCTGGTGACTGGTGGAGAGCAGCGGCTGCATTGGTGCAGCCAAGACACTCATAGTTGTCAATGGGCTTTGAGGGGGCGTTGGCCATCATATAGACCTTGACCAAGACAGATCACCAGCCTTTCACTATCAGCCGTCATACTTCTATTCAAACCTACTGGCTGTTTTTATTCACTTAACCTGCACTTTAAATTTGAATATTTCTTATGTTCAAATTGATTTTTTTGTAGGAGAAATGTCCTTTGGGCTCACAAAGCATAATGATTTATCCAGTGGGGACCAAGAATATTCAAAGTGAAGGTAAATGAAATCAAGTCTTTTGTTTTCTAAATATTTCGCCATTAACGGAGGGGGGAATTTACAGGCTTAGTTAAAATAGAAAGGTATTAATGTCGTTTGTTCTTAAAAAAGCAAGGTGTTGATCCATCACAAGCAGCTAAAACAGCTTCAGTGCTCCTTGTCGTTTTCCAAGTCTCGGATGAACATTTATCTCCTCATTTCTGATTGCCCTTTTCAGCTGCACTCAACTGCTTTGAAATTGTATAAATGTGCAAATGCACATGGGTGCATGAATGTACACAGATAAACAGGTGTAAGCAAAGTGAAATGAGGATCAAACATTATGCAGTTTTCCCACTTCTGTCCCATATTAATATACTGTTGTCCTCGGCTCTCTCCAATATGTTTATCTGACCCAGCAGCGTGCGAAGCCTGCGATAGCATTTGAGCAGCGTCAGATATTTTGACGTTCTTATCGTGCAGGGTGACGCCGGCGAGGCCTGAGCACGACTAAGGGCCGCCGGACATCAAACGCCTCCGTCCCCGTGCAGGTCATTTATTACAGTAGACTCCATCTGATATGTGGTCAGTGAGTGGACAGCCGGTCCTGAGGCTCATCCATTCCCACATCAGGAGACACATCCGCGATTCCCATTATGATAACGCACACAGAGGGCCACAGCTTACTGCAGTAATAAACACAGGGTCATTCACACAATGTGGATAATGACTGTAAATGTAGTGAACACTGGGAAGAAATAGTTCTACTTTTGTTTTTCACTTTTTGCAGGATTCATAACATCTGTACCAATAACAGAGACTTGACCTACTTAGTTAATAAGAGCTTTAACATTTACGGATCTCAACATCCATGCTTGGAGATGTAGTTCCTGGAGTAAATATTCTGACGCACATGAAGCAGTGCGTTCATGTGGTGCATTCATGTTTCCATTTTCTGTGCAATAAAAAGAAGAACTGGGCCGCGAGTGGTGACTTTGATACAATACATGCCTAAATATATTGATACCAACACCGATACAATACCATACCAAGAACCTAAAACATCTGGAAAAGTGTTATTAGAATATATGAGAATATATATTTAAATAGATTTTTCATTTATTTTTAAACGAAAAAATTTAAAATATTTTGACAATATCAATAGAAAGTAGTGAAGAAAAAGTGTCTACCACAGTGTTCATATATTTTCATTCCCTTACAGAACTGGAGGAACTCTTTATTAAGGTTCGCTCTTTACATATTCAAGTTTCGCCACCTTAATGTGTCACACTGCTGCTTAACAAATGGATAAATCCTTGCAGAGCCTTCGATCTTTCTCAGTTCATTTATCAGACTGTGAACGCCTGGTTTTTAAAAGCTTGTATGTAATGGTAAAGTTACCAGTGTGAACCTCAAATTTTCATAAATAGATGCTTGCCAATATATATATATATATAATAAATCACTTGTTTGCCTTATATTTGAGCGCATGATGTAATTGTCTATCACATTTGCTAACCTGTCACTGTCTGAATGCTTTGAACAAGTCAGCGTGTCCATTAGCAAACTGCTGTATCATCTTTTACAGACAGGTTTGTGTCGTTTTAGTGGGTTCTCTCAGATTGTCTGCTATGCTTACAAAATAATGCCGTGTTTTGCCGTGTGCATTTGTTCCGTGGACAATCCCCTTACGGTTGGGAAGAGCGCTTGTATTTGCAGCCATGCCTCTCGTTTTGTCACCATGAAGGCTGCAGTATGAGAGAAGTAAAAAAAACGGTGCACCCACTGTGTCTGCAGGGAGAGGAAGCAGAGTACTGCACAAACACACACACTGCCCTGCTGTAGGACATCGAAGCAACTCACAGGAAAAATGGCCAGTGTTATTCTTAAAGGAGTGGTACTAATAAAATATAGTGGTGTTTTTTCAGAAGGATATTGCAATACCTTTCTAGTATTGGTATAACATGCAACACACCACGTCTGAACAGATGAGGAAAATCTCCTAAAACCTCTAAGTTCTTCAACAGTGTCACCTTTCTGAAATGAAAAGCTTTTTAAGATGAAAAAGGCAGGATAACATGCTGATGTGACATTTTTAGTTGAGCTACTGGTCTTTCCAGACTAAGACAGACTGTGGAAGCAAAACCCTGGAGTGTATTAAACTACGCAAGGGTGCTTTTATGGTCAATGATAAGTGGACTAAACTTTTCTGTAGAAAGTTTTGCACTTTCTTCTTTGTAAAGTGACACAGCCTCACTTGAAGAGAGTGTGTTGGACATCGCCTTAAGTAGATTATTGCTGGTTCTACATACTGTACCTTAATAGATACAGTGAAGTATGTCAGTACCATAATAAGCTATATGCCCCTGCTTTAGCGCACACTTGTTTGTATGGGGGTTTAGTAGCTATTAGCGCTCTCTTGACAGTGTGTAAGTAGCCTACAAGTGATTCTATAAAGTGTAAGAGCCCTGATATATGCCACAAGGGGCCGAGACATGAAAGGATAAACAGCTCAGTACACACTGCCTGGAGCGTCTGCATATGATTGCAATAGATGCCATCATAAAACAAAATGACTTCTATTAATGTGGTTCAGAGTGAGCCATTCTTCAAAACTGGATCTGCATTATTTTTTAAATTAATATACAGCTATTAGCTCGAGTTACTACGTCAAAGTCTATTGATGATATTTTCACTGTAGAACAACAACAGTAAGTTAAATGTCACAAACAGCGATGCAGGACGCTCCGTTGGTGGAGGTTCCACTTGCAGAAAGTCATTCCTACCAACATTCATAGAGCTTTTGCCTCACAGCGAGCTGCACCAGTTAGGAATATTTTAATGTGCTGATACAGTGATTCTATAAATATTTCACTGGCCAGTTACAAAGCGCTTCTCTTGTAGCATGTCATGATTCAGAGGCCTGCAACCGGCTATCAGATGAAGTTTTACATGCTGTCTCTGATGGCTGAATGTGATTTGTTTTGATCCCTCGCTGTCGCTCTGGGTGACAGATAACGGGTGTCAAACAGCCTGACTACATCTCCACCACAGATAGATTACCTGCTGCAACCCGCTATGACACACCCCCAGGGTCCAAAAGAGTGCAAATATAACCACGAGAGAAAGTAAATACATGCAGCAGGTACCTAAATACAACTGAATTTAAATAGGAATGTAAACCTTTTTTTGGCCTGTTGGTATGTAACTGAGTGTTACAGAGTGTTTCTCAGTTGTGTGATTACTGACCTGCTTGGACAGAAACAGGCTTCTCCAGAAGGAAGACCGTCTGTTTCCAGTGTGTCTTTGTGACCTGAGGACCCGTGGAGAACATCACCTGGTGCAATAACGTGAAAAAAGAAAAGAAAAATATGAGCAAAACCATTACAAACCAGTGCTGCTCAATGTTTTAGTCATTTTGTAGCATTTTGCAATAACACTTTTTTTTTTTTACTGTAAAATAAACTAAAATCTACTTAGTTAGTTCAAACACTTTAATAAATCTGGGTATAGCAAATTAGCCTTAATGTGCCTCTGTAAGAAACCATACTTTTTACATTTATATCATTTAATGCCATAGCAATTGAAAAGAGCAAAAAAAAAAAATCAACTTTGGGAGAAAACCTGAAAGCTGGTAATAAAGCTGTGTGTCAATCTGGTTACAGTGATTCCACATTTACACTTCTGTGTGTCAAAATCATTTCTAGCTTAGTCTGCATAATAAATTAATTGTAACTGCACTGTATTTATGAAGCAAACAGATAATCCCATGTTACATTGTTCCAGCTTTAGCTCCCAGCAGAGATGGTAATTTACTGGATCATCCACAGCATGCAGCTCGAGTCTCAGGTACAATAGGAAGTGCAGTCAAAAGGCATGTCTGTGTTGCTCACAGAGCTTGGCATCGGCTGTTCCAACCGGCCGGCTCTGCTGGGTAAGTGCTTGTATCAGCAGTCGGCTAGGACGCCCGTCGATTGCCAGTGAACGCCTCAGGGAGGAGGAACACGCTAAAGCGTGAACATAATTGAGTTTACGTTAAATGGCTTGGTTGTTGCTGCTGCTGCTTACCTTGTTGCTGCAGCCTTTGTCGAAGAAAATGTCAAAGTAGCCGACAATTGCCTGCAATGAAATATGAGGTGTGTGTTAGAATGTGACAGTACAATAAACCCCTGGATTTGTTTGACTACACTGCAACTCTGACATGCAGAGCTGAGGCTGGAGGCGGACCACAACTCCAGATATTACCGAGCAGAATAAGCTGAATGAGCTGCTGTGTTTAGGAATAAGGCAGTAGAACCAAAACGGAAACAAAATTTACTGTTTAGTTATCTTTACTGTACTTCTTCTTTACAATGTTACCTTAAGGGAGACATAAATATTCACATTGTTCATTGTTTTTGAGTGTCTGTGGTCTGGAGAAACACACTGGATACTCTGTTTCAGATACAGTGGGTATTGGACTGCCTATTTTTTTTTTCCAACCCTCAAAAACAACTCGGCTTTTCATTTAGGCTGAGTCAACAACACGTCCCAGGTGCTCCCTCTCACCTCATCTGAGACTTGTCACGGGACAAAAGAAATAAATTATAAGGCAGCCGCCAACAACATTGAGGGAATTTGCTGACGTTAAAAAAATAACATCCAGCTTGCTACATGAAATTAGCAAAGGCGGCTATTTCGGTGACAGTGTTGCAGTGGTGTGAAAAACACTGGGCAGAGGGGAGGAATCGGTTGAGGAAAATAAACACTAATGTGGCTTCCGTCCAACTGACTATGAATGTGTTCATCTGAATAATGCCCACCAGGGGAAAGGAAATTAGACAACTGACAAATCCCTGGCGCCAAGGAATCCATTATTATGTTGATAAGAGTATGCAAACCAAACAAGAAAGGCCTAGAAGCTTCATTAGTGCTATTTTAGGTCTTAGATGGGACCCGAAATGACAGAATGGGTGTTCAAATCACTAAAAACCTGCATGGAAATCTAGTCTGTCTTTCAAAATACAGGCTGCTGGTGAGGATTTGCAGAGCTATAAACACATTTGAGTGGAAATCAATTCACACATCCAAACCAGACTGAGGGACAGTCCAAGGCCAGAGTGCCTTTAGGTGACCGTTGTCAGATATGTGAGGTAAAAACCACCCCCCGGGCTTGTTTTCCTCCCATTTCTGCCCCCACTGGAGGAACGGAGGCACTCTATCAATCTCAGGAGCGCACTTGTAGTGGCAATGATGCAGAACTAATAGCTTTTAATCCTGACGCAGCTGACAACTTGGAGGCCGGCTCTCTGAGACAAAAGAAGAGCCGAATCAATGCAAGAGAGGGAAAGAGCAAAATAGGGGACAGAAGAGGGGGAAAGAAAGCTGTAAAGACAGAAAAACTGAGAGGGGAACGGAAGCAGCAGGAGAAAGAAAGTGGCTGTAACATAATGCAAAAGCAAAGTAGGAGGTTTCTTAGTCTTTCTTTAACGGCTAGTGTCACTTGGAGAAGCAGAACACAGCAGCATCTGTTCACAGCTTCTGTAAACGTTCCCCAGATTGTATTTAAATCATTTTTTGCAGGTAAATCTGACAAGCAGAGAGATGCTGTTCACAGTGCATCTATATGCAGTACACACCCAAGAAACACACATGCAGCCTTGATAATCACGGTGCCGTCAGAAGACGTGTTCAATACACTCCCAGCAGCAAGGCTTCAATCAACCTTTATCGACTGAGACAGGCAGGGGCAGCACCGCTAGCTCACAGCTAAACCGCCAGAAAAGAACCCAAAGTGGATAAAAGAGCATGTCAACCCAATGCAATTATAGCTTTTAATGAACGCTACAGAGAAGCGCGGTGCTCAGGTAATTAGGAAATTAGCCGTAATTACTCATCAGGCAGAGCGGATTCACCTCTCTCAGCCGGAGAGGCAGAGATCATCGTCGCTGATGACAACGCCTCGTAAGCGAGATTGATTGTCACTTCTGCGTTGTGCAACTTTCACGCCGCAGCGAGACGGACAATTAAAATGTAGGCCACAGAGTGAAACTTGCAAACACAAAAAGCAGCTCAGTAGCTCGGCGCCTCGACGGCCCATTAAAACCACATTTGAAAGGAGAAAAAAAAGGAGTTTAACGGCTTCACACAGATAAGCAATAAAGACCTTGATGACTCACATCTGATATGGACTGTACCAAGTCTATCAAATCAGAGGCTTTTAATGCGTTTGATTTAAACTGGGCTAAAAGAAGAGAGTTCCGCAAAACTTCTCTGGGGCCTCGGAGAAGACTTAATGAGAGCTTTTACAACAGCCAATAAAAAAGTAGAACAAGACTCAAAGTTGAACTCCAGATGGGGACTGAAACAGTAAAAGGAGTTTCAGTTTATGTTCAGCAATGAAGTGAAGCAATCTTCACTTGATAAGACTTAAAGTATGTAAACAGAAAAACCAACTGGTGAAAGGTGATGATTACTGTAGGGGCAGATGCTGAAAATCCCTGCAGCTGAAATAATGTATGGCCATCAGGGGGCAGAAAAAATATCAAGATGAGCTGATGGATGCAAATCCTGCAGGTTATGAAGTTGTTATGGCGAAAGAGTTAGCTAACACTTGCCAATTATTATTTATTCAGAGTGTTTGGAATCCTATTTCTTTCAACCAAATACAATTAAGTATAATATTGGTTCTCGTTATGATGCCAATCGTCAGCTATGAGGTCACCGAGATGCCGACCCCCAAGTCATTTTCTCTAGAGGTTACATAAAAATAATACTACTACTTTGATTTGGGTGCATGTTAAACTCTGTCTAAACTCGTTAATTAGTGGCTGCTGTGTGTAAAAGTTGTAAGAACGGCCCACTGGATCATCAACACTTCCTCTAATCTTTACAAACAAGTACCTACACATACCTGCACATGCACCAGGAAAAGAAGTAGTGCTTAAAACAAATGCTGGTTTAGAGGAAAGACTGTGCAAAGAGATTCTTTGTCATCCACAGCTTTCTAATTCATCATTATGAGAGTTGGAATTGAAGTAGCTGCTGCAGGAGCTTTGATTTGTACATGCTATGCACCGACACAGCTTAAATTAACTCCTAATATCTCCAGATATCCTGTGCTAGGTTTACATGGTATATTTACACGGCGCTACAGCTCCATCTGTAACCAGCTGCTATATTCTGTAAAACAGCAGCCAGCTTTTCAGAAACATCAATGGGAGCCCTGTGTGGGTTTTTTTTGTCTACAATATGAGGGGAAATAAAACTGTCTGTATAGCACACCAACGCACACCTAATGTTGTCCTCTGTCTGCATCTGTCTGCACACATGGACACCTAAAGCATGAATTTACCCTCATGCTGTTGTCTGCAGGAAACATTCAAAACAGTAACTTGGTACAGCATCCGAAGTAAAGGCAGTTTTAAAAAAGACGTTAAATATGCGCACTAAATCTTTTTCTTCAAGGCCAAGGTTAGCTAATGTTTCACACAACAGCAATGCAATAGATTAAAAACAGCTTAAGCAGATGTGTTTTGTCTGTTGCAGGGGTCCGGCTGAAAACTTAAGGCTACAGAGCGTTTACAGTCAGACCCTTAAGACTCTGGAACAATCCTAAAAAAAAGTTTTATCTGAGGCCTTTCCTGATTTTATTTGGGTTTTAATTTCCTTTGCACTGTCTGTTATTTATTTCAATATGTTTACCATTTTAATACTGCTCTTTTGTGTGTGGTGTTTTTATCTGCCTCTTACATTCTGATGACTATCTGTTTTATTTTACTGCCTTGTGAAACACTTTCTAACCTGGATTTTTAAAAAATGCTCCATGAATAAAGATTATTATTATTATGTAAGCAATGGTATCATTTATATTAGACCCACAACACATTTTAAATTCGCAAATGACTACAAGTGTATACTGACGTTGCATTGTAATGGTGTTACTCTCCAGCATTTTCCCTTCATTTTTTTGCAAGCTAAGGTTAAAAAAAAAAAACCTTAGCTTGATTAGACTTTATTTTGATGCTCTGCTGAGGATTAAAGAACCCCACCACCACCTGGACATACCTATGTCTCCACCAACCAATAAGAATTGTCAGGTTCTTTAGCTGCTACATGTTGTAACTGTCTACTGTTTGGTGCTAAACAGGTACAGCATGTTTAGCTCGTTTGGTGTAAAAAAAAACAACCCAAAAAACAGCTGCCTGTTTGTCGAAGGGGAGGTTAATGAGACTGAGACTGAACTGAGAATGAACAAAACCATAAATTACAATATACCTGGGATCTTACGTAGTCCCCACCACATGGGGGAGGAAGAGAGGGAAGGAGGGGTGAGGAAGTAACAGAGACGGACGGAAAAGAAAGGATAAACTTAAGGCTCGGAGACACACACACACACCCACACAGTGAAAACAGGACAAATCAGAATGAGTGCTTTTCATTTTCATCAGCGTTTAGCCTTGGGCCCCGGCTCTGTCTGTGATAAGTGATGACAGTGGGCTTCCTGATGGCCCACGGAGGAAGCTCTGCAACGCCGCAGCTCTCCGGCCCCCATTCTCCAAGAGGAGCGGGGGGAAAATTAATAATTATCATCATGGATAACACCAACAGGGAGCAATTCATCATCGCTCCCCTTTCGCCCAGCTATGTGTCAGTGAGCCGCGTGGCCCGGCCAGATACTATTATACGACGGTGGGGAGGGGGGGATGCAT
>OMNN01029592.1:0-10952 GCA_900302755.1 Chromis chromis
CCCAAAAGTCTCATCATCAAGCTCTGCAGAAGCCTGATAAGGAAACATCTAAAACATGCAGGATAGTGGCCCTCGAGGACCAGGATTGGGCACCCCTGCTCTAGTGTGAATTGCTCATCATCATAACATCTTTCAGTAGTCATTCCTACATTAAATTGAAGCTTAAGGTGTTGGCTTGAAATGTGTATCACTCATTTTCCAACTCACTGTGACTAAGAGGTAATTAACTATCAAAGACACTGACACATTGTGACAACCAACCCCATCACTGGGATGGTTGTCACAATGTTATTTTAACATTTAGCAGCCAGTAAAGGTGGGCGGGTTGAATGTCCTCGGCTGTCAGTCAGTCTCGCTCCTCGCTGCTCTCCATGTCCCTCTTCTGCCTCCAAATATGGCGACCAGGAAAAAGCAAACCGGCTTCACTTTAAAAATAAAAATTTTATTTAACACAACTTGAATCAATACAAATCATATAAAAATACAACTCAGGTAATACATTATTATATACATAAAAAATAACACAAAGAGTGGCGTCTGCATAACTTCCAACACCCTACAGTTCCATAGACATGGGACAGATCATATCATGCACAGACCATTTGGTAAAGCTACAGAAACCGTATGTTTCCTAGTGAGACACATATATATACACATACACACACACACACACATATATATACATATACACATACATATATATTATTATAATTAATGAAGTTCTGTATTTTATCATTATTATTGTCATTAGGGGAATTTAAATTGTTCAAACACTTCCAAAGTTTTGGATGTCTTACAGTTAATGATATCCATAATAGACCGTAGATAGTTGTTCACCTCATTCTCCAACACCCCAAATTGAGGTTTACAATTAGCATATTCAGCTTTGTAAATATGGTACTTTCCCAATAATATATAAAGATTAACAACATGCTCGACTTTATCATCTCTATGGTTGAAGTGAAACACAATGTCCTTCTTTTCCAGTTATATCTAGGTTGACCTTGTGAGAAACAAGAAGCTCCACCCTAGTCCAGACCCGCCTTACCAAAGAGCATTCACAAAAGAGATGCAACAATGTCTTGTCTGCTACCCTGCAGGACATGCACCTCTCATCCACATCTGCAAATCTGGAGATGACAACATTGGTTGGATTAATCCGATGCAAAATCTTCCAATGTAGTTCTTTAATTTTGTTATTGATAGTGTATTTGAAGGGAGTGAGCCAAGCTTTGTCCAGTTAAGGTTGGTAAATTCAGCATTCCAACAAACTTTACAGCTTGGTGTGCTTTTATTTAACTATTGGATGCATCCACGGATATGTTTATTTGAACATTTCTTACTTTTTACATCGATACCATCTATGAGAATAAGATCTGAAATGAGCAGTTTCTGTTTTCCTGTGTGCTTTCCTCAGCTCCAGAACACCTGTAGGATCAGATTTAGTTACAGTATTAAATTCCTTAGATGTTACTGGGAATTGATGCAGCATCATAAAGGATTCATAATTTAAAATATGTCCTGCATCATCAAATATGTCTTGTAAAAAAATATTTTTCTTTTCTATCCATTTGGGTAAGTATACTGATTTATTCCCTCTGATTAGATTTTCATTGTTCCATATTATAGTTTTGTGAGGTGAAAAGTTATGTTTGTAACATATTTCCCAGGCTATTAGAGCTTGTTGATGAAATGCACATAGTTTTAGAGGTAGTTTAGTGATGCTATAATTACACCTTAACAGAAATGGCAAGCCCCCGACCTCATGGAAGATATTATTCGGAATAAAGTACCAAAACCAGCTTCACTTTCTTAGTCCAGAAACTAACAGGTGACGTCACGATAGCTAAATCCATCTTTCTTATGCAGTCTTTGTGGGGGTGTTGTTGTTTGGGAAACAGTCATGTGGCATATGTGTTTGTTTCAAAATCAAATTCAAGAAATAATCATATTTTCTAATTCCTTGTTTGGGGCTGGCTGTAGATCTGCAGACAGACAGGAAGAGGGAGTGAGATGAAGCATGTCAAAATAAAAGCCAAGAGGATAGCAAGGTCATTCTATAAAAGTGGGCGGACCATTATTCAGCAACAATCTTCTTTTTTTCTTTTTTTCTTTTTGGTTGGAACAATACCAGGATGAAGATAGACAAATACATACACAGATACATAAAAAGATAGGCTACAAAAGGATCTTTTACGTTTTGCTTGTTTCATATAGACAAGAACTATCATTGATTTAAAAATGATTTCATGTATTATTTAGCTGTGCAGTGTGAATTAATAGACTAATGCATGTATCATTGTTACTGGAAACTTGGTGCTTGTTCTCAGTCAGTGTTCTATAAAGTGACCAGCAGAGGTCCCCACTTAGCTGCTTCCATCAGTCTTGGTCAATCTGACAGATCTGTCAGTTTGACCACGCCCAGGAAGAACAACACACAAACCACCTCCTACATTCATTGTCTGAAAAAAGAAACCTCAGAATAATACTTGGAAGTAGACAAAATGAACGTCAGCATTTTACAAGTGGGAAGCACTTGTAAAATGCTGCAGTACAGTACCATACTGTAAATATGGCCAATCTTTACTGTAAGACTACTGCACACTACAATACAGTAAATCTGTGCTGCAGTAAAGCTGTAAGTCTAAATGTAAAATGTAAAAAGTGACGTGTTCTTGTCCCACTGTAAGCTTCATGTATAACACAATGACAGTAGTGCAGTGCAGATTACTGTCCAATATACAACCTGTTCTCCTGAAATGTTTGAATAATTTAATTTAGAGTGGTTCTCCCAACATTTGGCTGCACCCTTTGACCAGCCTCAGCCATTGTGAGGCCTTGATTGACAACATGGTCCACAATTGTAGCCCTAATTTCATCAGGAATCCACCTATGTACTTGGCCTCTTCTTCCTCTTCCCCTGTTTTGTCCCCTTCCCCTTCCTCCCCGCTTCCTCACCCCTCTTCCACCACGCTGACCTTCCATTTCTGTGTCACAGTATTGTAGAAATGGTACACATTATGTCCTGCTCGGTTCATATATGCTAGCAAAGTGAGGGTTCATGGGATTCAGCTCTGAGTGACTGCGGAGAAGTGGCTTATCATTGGTTGCAACTAATCCTTCACACACCCCTCCTCAGTGAAAGCTGAGGTTCACCTGAGGGACATTGTTTTTTCAGGAAAAAATGATAAAGAAATGTATAGATTTTGACAACTAGTTCAACATTTTTGTATGTAATGACTCAAGCAATGAAATGAGGACTATTAGTTTCACAAGGAAAGACTTTTCCGCATTCATAATTATAGTTCATTTTGACTGACATGACATAAGCAGATGATAATGTTATAAAACAGCAGAGAACTGTATGAAAGCAACTGATGCATGTCCAAAAGCATTTGCAATTTGTTGGAAGGAATGAGGAACTGCTACTGTGATGTGCACAAATGACTAAATGTTGTGGAGGTTGAACTAACAGTTATGAGAATTTTAATTGTGATCAGAGAAATGCACCAAAGCAACTGAGAAAATCTGTAATATAGAGCAGCAAAGTGTCCAGATGGTACAGCACTGATCACAGTTCAGACTGCAGATTTATACCTGTACATTTTAATTGTTGAGAGAACCAGCTAGGACAAAGAGAAGATAGTATTGTATTGGGTGATCTCACAGTTTTAAATTGCTCAGTGTAACATTAATTTAAGAAGCAAATGAGGACATCTTCTCCACACCTCTGCTATAAAGATAAAATCCTTTAACAGCCAAATGTTACAGCTCTGCCCCCTGGTCTGCAGGCGTCTGACCGATGGGTCATGTACCTGTGACTATGAGGCTGTATAAATAGTAACCAGGCAACCAGGTCAAAGATCTGAGTTTTAATTGTCTGAACTTTGTTTTAAAGGCTCTGCAGCACTGTTGAGAAAACAAGTTTCTATGTAATATCACACATAGATGGTGCAAATACATGATCAACTACTACCAGATACCACCTTTTGGTCATTAATCAGCACAAAAAGCCAACCAGTCTCTGTTTAGGAGTTTTAACACATTGTCATGTTCACATTCAGAAGAAGAGAGGGGAGTAACCAGCGGTGTTCAGGCTCCTCCCCATGAACTTTGGAAAGTTTTTTTCGTTAAACTTTCTATTAACTTAGCAGTCAGATGCTCCGTCCTTCTCATCTCATGTCAGTCTGAGACGAGACATCACAGACGTAAGTACACTTAGAAATAATGAAGTAGTAGGAAAAAACAATGTGATGATAAATGTGGTTGTGTGTGTGTGTGTGTGTGTGTGTGTGTGTGTGTGTGTGTGTGTGTGTGTGTGTGCGCGCGCGTGCGCGCATATGTGTGTTTGTGTAAATCTGCCCCTGTTTTAGGAGATTGCTTCGTGTTCATTGTTGATTTTTTCTTCATTGTGGCTCAGTTTAAACACACTTGTGTCCATGGACAGTATATAATAACTTTTTAAAACCCCAGATTTTTTCATCAAAGGACAAATTTGCAAATGGTTCATATATTTCAGAACATGAAGTCTAAGAAAGTCAGGCATTCCTGACATGACAAGAGGCCCTTTTGTCAGATCCTAAAGGAAACACTGGTTATCAGGTTTAATGCAGATGTGTGGGTGACAGAAATCTAAATCAGAATTTCAAGAACTGAACTTGAATCTTGAAAACTAAATGTAGAGAGCTACATTTCCAGTGAGGATCAGATACAATGTCAGAGCTCTCACACTGAGCATATGCTGAATTCAATGTCAAAATATTCACTTCATTGGAATTCAGTTTCAATCTAATTAATTCAAATCACAGGATTCAAATAAAATGTTTTTTGCAGTTATTCAAGTTGAGAAATTCTAATTCAAATATAAATGGTTTGGTTTTCTGTGTCCTCTGCCTTCACCATAAGTCAGCTGCATAGGCTCCATTTCAGTCCGAATTGATCCCAACTTACTGACATGAACAGAGATCTCAGATCACCTGCACAGCATTTTAATAGGTTGCACTGTCATAATTAAAAATATCAAAGACTGCATACAATCTGATATATGTGTCAGATCACATTTTAATAAATTGGTGTGTTTCTATTACTTCCTGTACAGACTGAAGGCTGCTGGAAACTGTCGACTGTTGACTTTTGATACCACCTCCTGCTACTGCCACCTGCTCCTGTCTGCTTTTATAGGTGAGGTGTAGTTAATCTCATACACGCCTAATGACTGAATAAGATCATGACAAAAATCCAAAATGGTGAAAACCCATCCTCATATCTCAACTGCAGATTACACATTTTATCTGCATTGCATATTGAATTAATGTATGCAGAAAAGTAAGAGCATTGCTTTTTATTTTGAAAAGAATGACATTGCTGTGACTGCTGATCTATCTTCCTTAGATATGTCAGATGCCTGGATCTTATTGTTGCTCCTCCTGTCGGGTAAATGACTGCATCATTCAGACACATTTATTACTGAGTTTATAAATTAGCATCCACAAATCTAGAGTTGTCACACTGTCTCACCTGCAGGGGGGAGGGCATTCATGATCCACAACACCCAGCACAGTCTGTGTCTGGAGGACTCAGTGGATACAGGTGAAGTCCTTCTAAAGACGTGCAACCTGGACTCAGAGTCTCAGCAGTGGATCTGGATCAACCAGGGCATGCTGATGTGTGTGGCATCATCCAGGTGTTTGTCAGCCCAACGGGGAGAACCGGTCCGGACCCAGTCTTGCCAGGAGTTGGAGGTGGATGTTACAGGGTTAGAGTGGGACTGTGATAGGGACAGACTAATCAGCAGAGACACATCCATGCTCTTGTCAATCAGAGGCCAGCATCTGATTCTAACACAACACAGCCAACAGTCAAAGTGGAGATCTCTGGATGAGGGGGACATCTGCCATGAAAGACTCAGTAAGTCTCAGTAGGGATTACCAATTACAGATTGGTAATCCCATATTTGTTTTAACACTTTCTACACTGTACTGAGTTAGACAGCAGGTACACAGCAGTGGAAGAAGTTCTCAGATCTTTACCTCAGTAAAATACTAATGCCGTTGTGTAAAAATACTTAGTTACAAGCAAAAGTAACCTAAAATGTTACTTGAGTAAAAGTATATTTTCATCAAAATATATGTAAAGTGCCAAAAGTAATAGTGCTCATTATGCAGAAAGGCCCATTTTAGAAAAATACATACTACATATACCTGATGTATATACGGTGCCAATAAGGTGTCAATAACTCTAAACTTTGGTATACTTAACACATGCTCTTTTACACTAAGGTTGTAAATAGTCGGTGCACAATAATCTTCCTTCTTTAACCTGTTGCCCTTGTTTAAATTCAGTTCCATTCAATTCATTTCAATTTTATTTATATACCACCGATTCATTATCTCATAGCACTTCACACTGTAAGAAGACTTTACACATTTTAAACAGAGAAGTTTTCTGTGGATTCCCTTTAAACAAGCACTTTTTGATATTAGGAAGGACAAAAAAACTCCCTTTTAATGGGAAGGACAAAAGAAAAACCTCCGACAGAACCAGGCTCAGGGAAGGCGGCCATCTGCCTCGACCGGTTGGGGTGAGAGTGGGGATGAGGGGGGAGGGGATAACAGGATAGCAGATGGAGAACACACAAACAATACAAACAGAACAATGAACATTTTGGAGGTTGGTGAGGCCAGAAACTGCAGATCAGAGACGTGCAGCTCCAGATCCAGAGACACCCGCAGAGAGAACAAAACACAAACTATATTACTACATGTAATGGTGATTAATTGAAAATGAAAGTACAAAGGCTTAACATTCACATAGACACTGTGGCCCCACCAAAACCAGCCATTTTTGGAACCCTGTAGCTCCGGCATATTTATAGTAGTTTGACATCACAAGTAATGTCAACCACTTTAACTTCTGGCCAGAAAAATATGATGAAAAATGTGCAGTTAACTTTACATGAACAATTTATACATAAAATGTAGGCTTTCACCCAGTGTGACTATAATTACTAAAGGACTCAGACCAAAACTCTCATTGACTCTTATTGGAGCTCCAAAACCTTGGATGAAAATCTGAAACAGGGTCTCTGTAACCTGCCATCAAATCCTTATAATTCACATCACGTACATGAAAAGACATGAGTTTGTTCAAAACAAGGTTGTGCTTCACACAGTGAACTTTTTTTTTCTCATTTTGGCAAAATTATCAAAATTAGTCAGTTTGTTGTCTAATCTTGTTTTTCATTCATAACTTTAAAACATCCCACATCTCAGGTTCTTGAAAAGCATGTTAGTGGGAAGCGTGAAGTCAGAAATTGAGACATTTAAAGCTGCACCAATAAACATTTTTAAATGAACAGTGCATCAATTATAACATAAGATAAATAGGTTTTAGTGATGAAGAGAAAGAGAACTATCAGCTGGTTGCTGATAGTATTTCAGTGTCTTTCAGACCATTTCTGTTATTGAACATTCATGTCTAACATGTCTTTGTTAGGTGACATTGCTGTTATGCTGGTTTACAGCTTATTTTGCTGTCCTAATGTTGCCAAAAAGATAAATTAATATAGCTTTGACCACCTTGACCAATATGTTGTTGATACAGCTGAAATCATTAGTGTATAACTAATGTCTTATGTTTTCATTCATATATATTTTTGTGTGCATAAAGTAAAAGTAAGGGAGGTGAAATCACCAGAAATTCAATCTGTCATCACATTATTTGACTCAAGGCTAGGTTTTATTAAAAACACACTGTATGACAGCAATTGCTTGCGATGTGATTTTGGTTTTAATCACTTAAGTGTGAACATGGACGTCAACAAAAAAAGGTTTCTAATATACCAGCTTTAGGACAAAATTGAAATAATATCTCTAAAATAGAAAAAAAAAACATTACCTGCAGGCATTATTGAGCATAAAAGTGGTGATGGTCTGTGTGTTCTTATTCAGGACTCAGAAGGGCATCGGATGATTCAGACCAGTATGAGGCTGGAGAAGAGCAAACAGAAGGGCTGGCAGCCATGACGGAGGAGCAGAGAGAGTATCTCCGCTGGTTCTACCGCACAGAGGACCGTACGTACTGCTGCTCTTAAAACCCTTTATCCAAATGGAAGTGATTTGAGAAAATACTTACTTGATCTGCATGTTTCATTTCTTTAAAGGTTAGCTGGATCTGGTCTTATAAAACTGAAAAGCACCTTTTGAAAACACTGACAAAGAATAGAGTCACCTTTGTTTTGCTTTTTAGAGAAAATCTTTTAGTGAAACATCTTTTCCTAATTGTGGTGGACCAAACCATTACTGACTCACTATTTGTCTGTCCCCGTACTGTAATTGATTGCAGCAAATTATTTCATGGCAGAGTCTCGTGATCTAGTCTATCATATTTATTGTATATTAGTTATTATGTGAGCTATATGATTACTGTTGTGCTGTCTGTGCCCTGTTGTAGCAACTACATGGAAGTTTGTGCTGCTAGGATTGGCCTTTGTCTGCCTTCTTATTGGTTTTCTGCTGCTGGGAATGGGAGCCATGGCCAACAAGTATGACCTGAAGTTATACAACTTCATTTAATCAGAACATTAACATGCCATATGTCATTTTAAATGTTTCTGAGTGACATCATTTCCACTCTTAACTACTACAGGAGCAGAAGGAAGATAGCTAAGTACAAGGCAGCAGCATCTCTGGTCCAGAGAAGTGAAGGTGAAGAGCTGCGAGTCATTTCATCACTCTCACACAACAGTGCATCTCCACCATCTGACATGCTACTGCAGTCAAACAAGTCCTCAGTGTCCAACATGGACACAAATGAGCTCAAAGCAGGAAACATTGTGGTCACATGGAAAGATGGCAACACCTCTTGCCTGTACTCCGATACCCCTGCAGAAGAGGAGGAACAGGAGGAGGACCTGAAGGAGAAACAGGAGGAGGTGTCAGCTGCTGAGCTGGAGGCTCATGATGAAGTGAAGATGACAGAGTAGTGTAACAGTGACCTCAGCCTGTAACCCAGGATGCTCCTCTTGAGTTGTTTATACTGCATGACAGTGTACACAAATGAGATCATTAAACAAAGCACTCTCAGAAAGAATGTGTTGGTCTTCTGATATGGTTTAATATCGACTTGTTTTTGATTGAGTTTATATCACTTAAATAAATAAATACAAATAATCTGTTACTGTTTGAAGTTCGAATGATGCTTCCTCTGCCTCAAATGTTCATAGATCAATAAATCATTTCATCAAAGTGCTTCTGTCAGTGTTTCTAATTGCCTTTTCCGATGTCATTGTCTATATAGATCCCTCATCTCTGTTGTGACTGATGGACATTGAACCTAAAACCCAATTTTCTACAATCAATATGTCAAGGCATCAGAGTGCTTCAGTTGGAAGGAAGAAAATCTTTATTTTCATGCTTCTTGTCAGACTGGAACTTTAAACTTAAAGAACCACTCTTGCTTTCTTTCAGTTTATTTGGTTTGGAACAGTAAAACCTGCTGTCATTTTTTGTTTTACATGTGATTTGTTTTCTTGGTCACCGCAGACAGATCAGAGTAGAATCTCACTTGCTGTTTCTTGTATTTAATATCTTTCTTCCCCCGGGCAGCATCGATTCCTGTCGTTGAGAAACTTCATTATTAGCATCCTTGGTGGGGAGTTAGTGTCCGTCTTTGGTCGGACCCGGTGTGCTCTCTCCAGAACTACCATAATTTCCGGACTATAAGCCGATACTTTTTTCACACGCTTTGAACCCTGCGGCTTAAACAATGATGTGGCTAATGTATGGCTTTTTACAGACGCACTCACACTCAATTCTTCAGATCAGTCATTTTGCGCTTCATGCACATACCCTCATCATGGAAAACACACGAAGAAATGCATATGATGCAGCTTTCAAGTTAACAACGATCAACCTGGCTGTCGAAGAAGGAAATAGAGTGGGGGTTATAATCAGGGTCGTCTAGTGGGGCCAATATGGTAGATCATTGACCTAGTCTGTGCTACCTTCGGCTGCGACAGCAGGCTGCTGCGGTCAACCGCGGCTGCGTTTGGGGTAAAACATTAAAAAAAAAACGTTCCAGCCACCGGCCTGGAACAGACCGGCTGTTCGGGAAAACTCTAGATCTGGAGCTCCACATCTCTGATCTGCAGCCGCTGGTCTCACCACCTGCTGTCCTGCCATCCCCACCCCAACCTCTCCTGCTATCCCCTCCCCCATCATCTTCATTCTCAGCCCAACTGGTCGAGGCAGATGGCCGTCCTCCCTGAGCCTGGTTCTGTCTGAGTTTTTTCCCCCCTCCCCATCCTAGGGGGTTTTTGGTTCCTTCCCACCGTCACAGACTGCTTGTTTATAGGGAATCCAAAAGCGATTTTGGATTGTTGGGTTTTCGGTTTCCTCCATTATTCTTCCTTATGATGATAAGCGCTATGTGATGACATGTGTTGTAAATATGCGCTATATAAATAAAATTGAATTGAATTGAATTGAATAGAGTAGAACTCAAGACTTCATGTCATTAATTGCCTTCAGTATGGTGTCAGTTTCTACACCTCCAAGGACACCTGCAGCCAGAGCCAGGCCTCTTCAATGTGGCAACCCCTCTGTCAGTGATTCACATGATGTAGCAAATGGACATTTGACACTTAACACCTGAACCAGACACTCTGTCTTCAGTGTACTATGAAGCACTATTAATTAACACACCCAATTCACTGAACAACGGCAGGTAGCCATCAACCCTGCTATCCTTCTCACTCAGGGTACTAAAAACATTCATAACCTGAACTCCCATGGTGCATTGCAGCACGACAGTTCAGTCCTGTGATTGGCTCTGTGATCGCTACAATAAGCTTACAAAAGAAATCCTATAGCATTGTTTTGTAGTAATATTAATTGGCCATTGCTTTACATTTGAATCAATGTGAGCTTTTCCATTTTAAGAGTTAATAGTAA
>OMNN01029597.1:0-11014 GCA_900302755.1 Chromis chromis
CTGCGGACATCGGGGGGAAGGGCCGCGGAGGTTGGCCCCTGCAGCAGTGCTCAGCTCCCGCTGACCTCAGCTACGAAGACCGAACGGACTCGCTCACGGACAGAACTAGCCTCAGCCTGCTGGGGCCATCGCTGGAGGGCCGCATCTCCCTGATCAGGGGCTCCAGGCAGCCCTGCTTCAACTTCAGCCCTGACCTCTTCACAGCCTCCCACATCGACCAAGAAGAACGCCCACTGAGGCGCAGGTCCTGTATCCCTTTTCAGGAGCCCAGCACCTCTAGCTTCACGGACCCACTGTGGCCCCAGACAGCCATGCTGTTAGGCCAGGCAGTGAGGCGAAGCCACAGGCTTGGTTATGGTAGTCGCCGGTGGCGCCGGAGGTGGCCAGGCCAATCCAGGGAGCTGCTAGGCCTGTCACCATCTGGCCCCTTGCTGCCCTACATGCAGCACTACTCCAGCCGGAGGCCTGGAGTGGCAGTGCCTCAGCTGCCCCACGATGTCACCATCTGAAGAGGTGACCCAAACCAAACCATCTCCTTCATTTCTTCAGCCCTGCTCCCTGCCCCTCCGACCCCCTACCCACCCACCTTTGCCTTCAACAACACGTCTTTCTTTGATAGTTGGTAGTTGTGGCTCCTGCAGTTGTCATGTGATTATTGAATCTCTGTTGGAGGAGTGGTGCTCTCTGTCCTAAGCCGAAATGTTTCCAAATGTAAGCTGGCCCACTAAACACAAGCCCTGCTCCTTAGTGCTGTAGGCAAAGCGCAAAACTGCATCCTCTCCATTGTGACCACCAATCAGTCAATATGAAACCAGAGCTGGAAATGCAGGTTAATGAGATGTGTTCAGACTGAATGTGAAATGAGTCTTTGAAATGGCACCACGGCAAACAGGTTGTGAAAAGAACAGACATGTTTTACTGGAGGAAGTGCACTTAAGGTTTGAACTGTGCGACTCTACCTAAATAAAAGAGAGAGTTTAGAGGCGAATAACAAACAACTGGAGTCACAGGTACTTTTAAAATCAGTTGGCTGGAATCACATACGTTGTTAGCTCCTGGAGCTTAATTCTCTATTGGACTATGAAAGCTCTTCAGTGCACTTGCATTCAGTCTGTACACACAAATTATAGTTTAATTTATGTGCTTGGTCGCTCTGCACTCTTTAGACAGACTTTCTGTTTTGGATAGAAAGTAAAAGCAATATGGGACGAGTTTTGTTGCTGTCTGTTAAATTAAATAGAAAGAGATTATCTTTCTGTTTACTTTTCTTGCAGAAGAATACACTACTTGGCCAAAAGTATGTGGACACCTGAAAATTTGACCAACATGTGGTTGTTGCACTGCAGGGATTTGCTCCATTTCAGCCACAACAGCAATGGTGGATGAACTTTAGCTGTTTCCTAGTGTAGTATTAAAATCAGTATTTTCTATAAAGATGTCTACTGGATAAAAAAATAAAAAAAGTTTCTCATGACCTCAAACATATTTTTAGTGTTCTGTACTGTAATTTCCTGTTACTTACTGGATGATATATATATCCACCACCACCCAGATACATTTATTAGGGTAATATTGCCAAAAATATTGGCTATGATGATTTGTTCATGAACTGTTCCTACCAAGTTAAAAAGACATTCTTATCATCCATCATTGTAGTTGTACAGTAGCGTTAAGGTTTCCCATCATTGAAACTTAAAGAATCTTTGAACAAAAATACACAAAATACCATTTAAATGGCCCATCCATACACATTTTTCTGCATCCAAGAGAAAGCACAGCTTTGAATTCAAACCAGCAAAGAGAAAGACTGTGTGATCACTTCTCTTTCCTCCCGTTTAAAGTCACCTAGGGTTAGGTGACACACATCATCTTTTGATTCGAGACAGCTGTCGAGAATGTCAAGCGACCGAGCATTAAATTAAGCTCTAATGGCCCAGCCTGCCTCTTTGTCCCCTCAGCAATCCTTTGGTGGCGGATGAATAACATCCATAGAGGAGGCCGGAACAATTGTTGCTGCTGGTTTCTGGGGCTGAAGGCACATGGTGTTCTGCCCCCTCCTATACAGTCAATGACCCCAGTCATTATCCTGCCACAATTTGTCTACAGATAAAAGCATTTAGCACCGGATTATAAAAGATTAGCAGTCACCTACCTGAATAAATGCTTAATGTAGTCCAGTATTCCAGATGGGGATATACTCCTGGGATAATGGGTTTTTTTGGGGGGAGGGGAGGGGTATTTAAAAATATATTTTTGTTATAGTTGTTGTTGGGACTCATAGTTATTGCAAGTATTCCAAGCATATTTCCTTTTACACACAACCCATGGAACAGAAATACTTTCCAGCAGGCTTGATAAGTCCACAACTATTCAACGTTGGGCCAGGATAGTTGAACGCTGCAGAACACGTGCCTTCCATATGTATTACTAAGGCCTACTTCCTTCACATTTACCAATCACTAATTGCTAGATTCATGTGTTGATATCACCATTAAGGACAGGTCTGGCTTGTGCTTTCAGTCAAGTCATACTGTGACTTTGTGCCAGTTTAAAGGAATAGTTTAATGTTTTGGCCTATTTGCTCTCTTGTCAATAGCTAAATGAGAAAATTGATCCCACTCTCTTGTCTGTCCGTCATAAAAAATCTGAAGCTACAACCAGCAGCTGATTAGCTTAACTCTTTGATATATGCATGATGATGCCACAACTCAAAGCCGTGCCTCTTTATGCATGGGTATCTATCAAGATGGGAGGTTTATCCACAATTAAAATAGTTAGAATTTGCAGATTTTTCAGCTGTTTGGTAAATGCCGGATATGTTTCAATTACAATTTTATAACCAGCACCAGTCATTTTTAAAACATTTACACTCACCTGTCAGTTTATTAGGTACACCTGTAAAATCTAATGTGTCTGGGGACTATAATATTTAACAGGTACTTACCCTTTGTAACCTATTTCCAAGTATAAGGAAATAAATAAAGACTCAGGTCAGTTACCAGTCCTACAGTTTTGGAGAACTGAAAGTGAAAGTAAATGAAATAATGTATTGCTATTATAATGATGGAAAGTGTTTTTTTCCTCATCTGAAAGTTAGCGTACTGCTCACAGTCATTTTGTGTTAGCTTAAGAGAGGGATTACTTAGTGTTATATATCAAATTTAACAGGTTCAGAAAAGTATACTATGGTAAGATAATTCCTCACCTGTGAGATGTTATTCCCTTGGGTTTAGTTTTTTTTTTTTTTTTCAATTTAAGTGCCCAAAGCAGTGTGAAAGTGACTTTTTCCTCCACATTCTTCCAGACACATTAGCTTAGCTTAGCATAAAGACCAAAAGCAGGGGAGGACAACTAGTATGACTCTGTTAAAAGTTAAAACAATCAAATTAAGTTTAGCCTCTGTCTGTTAGCAATACGTGTGTATCTAAAAGTGCACATTTAAGACTTTTACTGAGGTTCTCTTCATATAAAAAAATAAGCTAGCTAGCAATATGCTAGCCACTGTTACCTTCTAGTTTAAAGACTGGAAGCGGGTGGAAACTGTTAGCTTGGCTCGGTCAGAGGGTTAAAAAAAACTGCCAACAATTTGTCATTATTTTATTTGTTTGTGTAGGCTATACTTTATATACACAAAATATAATGTTTTAAAATTTGTGGATTTTGCTAGCTTTTCATTAAGCCAGGCAAGATGTTATACTCCCTGCTTCCAGGTTTTGTGCTAAACTTAGGTAAGCGGCTGCTGGTGGTGCAGTAGTTTCATATTTAAGTTGGTGTACAGATGTGAGAGAGGTGTTAAACTTCTCATAAAGAAAGTGAACAACCGTTTTTTCCCAACAGCATAAAGAGAAACTGCACATTTTGTGCCTCGGTAGCCTGCGGTAAAAGAGTTATCAAGTGTAAATAGAGTTGTGGTGTTAACAGTCCCTGTGCAACAACACCACACAGCAAACATCCCAGTCATCAGCAACTTCAAGATATCTCCCAACATCACTGTACTCCACTGAGGCTGCCTCCCATGGCCCAACACAGCCTTTATAATTGGATCTGTCTCTGATCTGATACAGATTCTGCATCGGAGTGCCCCCTCTCTGCTGTCTAACATGCTGCATTTCAGTTATCAGGTCACAGAAATGTTTAAACTCAGTCTCTCTGCCGCCTTTCATAAGGCTAAGACACAAAAGCCATATGTAACCCCAAATATCTACTCTGTAGAATTCCTCTTTAATGTTAATTCATAATTATAATTAACAAACAACTATGTAACCTCCAAATAATAATCCTCCTGCTGATTTATATGATACTATAATGAAAAGTTTCATATTAGACTGATATTAATCAATTTCTAATAAGTCTAACAGCGCTCATACCCAGATAACTTGGCGAGTCTAATCTGTGGAGACACTTCTGTCACTTTGCATTAACCATGTAACCTCCTGTATCTAACCATGCTCGATGACTGTAACCTAACTATACTGCAAATCTACTATGAAAGCTACTATGAAAATCACATCAAGTTCATAATTGTCAATCCCTTTCACTTTCAAAGTACTAAAATGACACCTGTAACCTCATGTAGTCGAGTTCATCATTATATATGCCACAAAAAACACACTGTTGAATCCATTCCTTAGACTTTTCTCTTGTGTTTTGGGGTTTGGAAAGACTAATGAGGAGAATATTATTATTAGCTATTGTTTAACGGCCATTGGATTAATTATTTCTGTAATATTGTAATTGTAACCCCCCCCCCCCTTTTTTTTTGTTTGATGCAGTGAATTTCCAAATGTTAGTGATAACCAGGTTCTGTAAACTGTGCCTCCACTTTCCTGGCCCCCCAAGAATTTTCAAATAATAGTCATAAGCAGGTTCCCAGCATCGCCTCTCCTTCAGTCTTGCTGGTAGTTTTCCTGTTACCATCCTGTGGACTGACGTCGGTGGAGCAGAATGTACCTTGTGTCCCAGAATGTCCTCAGAGACTTGGGGAAGCGATGTGAGGTGGTGTTTTGCTTTTTTTTTTTTCTTTTGTTGGAGAGATTGGTGTTTCTGGGGAGCGTCTAGCTATGAGGAATGTATTGTCGAGACACTCAACAAACTAAAGCCACTGGATCCCTTCGTGGAAGTATCGCAACAGTGTTTGTCTCAAGAAGATGGAAGGAAATCACAGTCATATCAAATATTCCCTTAGGCACGGATGTGTTTGTATATTATGAGTACTAAGTGAGTTGAGCGAGTGCTGGAGGAGTGTACATATAATAATTCTGTCTTGTAAATCAGTGGTTTTGATCCATGCTCCACAAGGCCCAAAAGCTGGGTCGGATATTTACTTTAAAACAGTCAGATGGTGGACTTTCTAAATGTTCCACCACCAGACTGGGGTGGCGGTGAACATGTGATGTTATCGAAAAGCTGGTCCAGAATATAAAAGTGTTGAACCAGTCTGGCTTTCACTGGAGAGTCATAGTGTCTTATTGTGGCCTAGCTGCTGTGTCACCCTGCTTTCTCACCCTGACAACCTGGGAAAACATACCTTAAGACGGTAATTATCGGCTTAAAATTCTGTGCTGCCCGTCTGCAATGGTTTTGATGTTAAATTTTCATCAGTATCAGCCTTAAAAAAACACCTTGCCAATCAAATTATCATTAGTTGGTAGGTTTCATTCCAGTTCTGCCGGTGTAGGTTAATTAGAGATGAGGAACACATGGAGCTGCTGCAGAGTTTTGTCCTCATTTAGAGCCACTGTGTCGCAACACAAATCAGATCTCTCTTAAAGATCACACATGGCCACAAACTCTCAACAAGCAGAGCTGCCATTGGAAGACAGGATCTTGTTATAATGACAAGGTTTTTAGGCTGTTGGCTACAAGAGTGAACACAAGAGTCTTCATGCACTTTATTTTTTATTATTGATGGCAATGACACCACCACAATAGAAAAATCCGTACTGTTAGCGTATTGTGTGGCTAATGTGGCTAACGTTACTATTAGCTGTGATTGTATGTCCACAGGTCAGAGCTCTGTGGAAACTAAGGGATATTCAGAGATTGTGGAAACTTTAACCAATTTGAAAACTAGTAACAAGGACTGGGTGGGTTACTGTGTTTTCATGTCACCTGTTGTGCTTCAGTGAAACCTAAATTCAATGTTTATATCCGATTGCTTCTCTCCTGCTCTCTGTGCTTACATATACTGTATTTTAATATAGCTGAATTCTTAGTAAAGCTGTTCTCATTTAAATATTTTTCTCTTTCTGTTGTCAGACAACGGAACAAGTATAAAACAGTGGCTGAAATGCAGCCCATTAAGACAACATGTTAACCATCAGTCACTTCAGAGCGATTTCCAAAATGCTGCTCTGCATCGCTAAAAATACAAATTTTATATGGTAACGTCATCTGACAAAATTGATTTTTACTGAATTAAATTATCACTCAGACAGAAAGTTACAAGTGACAGAAAGCCCTGGTTTCTCATAGTTATTTGCGCCTATGCCTTTGTCACTCAACAATATAAAGAGAGTCTTCTTCCTGAAGGGGGCGTGGACAGCAGCTCAGCTGCATTTAAAGCTACAGACACAGAAACAGCTCGTTTAGAACAGGACTAAAACCAGGGGTTATACCGTCATGGTGAAATGAACCATCTTTGCAGTGTTTTGAGCTGAAATTTGAAAGACATTCTGAGAACATGTGACACTTTCATCAACTGGCTGAAAAGAGGCACAATATGGCAATTTTAAAATGTGATACTTGTATAAAGAGTCTTTATCCGTGTTTATAAATAAGTAGAAGGGTTAGCTACACTTAGTTCAATCATTTCAGCTGCTTTGGTACCTATAGTTATAGGCTGTATATAAAAAAATAACTTAATTTCATGGCAATCCATCCAATAGTTGTTGAGGTATTTTATTTCAGTATTTCAGATCGACTGGCATCCCCAGAGTTCTTCTTACAAATATAGGCTTTGTCATTATAACAAGATCTTGTTTTGTCAGTGCAGTGGTTTTGGTAGCTGGTAGCAGTTCTGTTCAGCTTTAGGAACCTGCTCTGTGCAGACAGAAACACTGAAGCATGTTGTACTGGTGGCCTCCCCTCCGAGCAGCTGTGCAGTAGTAGTTTTCTATTCCCTGTGATTCACTGTTGATTTTGTCAGACCACTGATGTAGTTTCACAGCAGTGACATGAAGCTCAGCGCTGCACTGTCTGCACTCTGAAGGGAGAAACAAACCACAACAGTGCTCAGTGACAAAGATCCTCGGGTCGCATTCACCAAAACCTTCACTAAAACCCTGTGAATTAGCTCTGCGGTGTTACTCATCGTACTGAAAATCCGCAGAAGTTGCCACTGTAGGAGCAATAAAAGCGTTTGCCATCATTCGTTGTGGTAAATCCTCCACGTTAGCTCAACAAACCCACACTCCCTCCCTCGCTCACGCTCTGCTTGCACTAAAAAGTTCCTCTGAGTCGGATGTTTCCCTCCCCTCATGATGAAAGTAAGCAGAAGTTTAGCTCTGCTCTCCCATGATCACTGTCCAACTATAGGGCCCTCCATGAATCTGCACTGTGTCTATGTACACGAAAAGCTTCTTCTTTTTCTCTGTAAGCAATAATGACGTTGCATTAAAAGGCTCTCTGCGGGTTTGTCTTCTGCTGAAGGATGCAGCAAAATGTAGTTCTGTCAGCCATACTTGAAAGAGCATAAATGCTGAGTTCCTGAAGTCAATTTCCCATTCATTTTTCCCACAGAGAACAGGAGGAGAGAATATGTCTCGGAATCAGATGTCACTAAGTCTGCGCTCAGCTACTTTTTCAGTTTGTCGATGGAAAAAACGAATGTGAAGCTTTCTTCTTTAGAGAGGAGCTGTGATAAAGGAGGCAGGACATTTCAGTTGTATCGGCATTCCTCAGCAGTTTGGACATTTGTGTGCATTAGAAAAGGAGTTAGGACTTCTTGGACCCATGCACTGTTCAAATGTAGACCAGTAGATAATGTGGTAAAAAGGGGGGATACTTCTTGTCCTCCAGGTTTGAAGACAAACCCCATGATTGGCTCTTCTTCAACATGCAGGTTAGGTAAAGAAGAAAATAAAAAAATATATAATAAAAAATAACAGAACAGTAAAACACGTTGAGTACCTGTATTATCTGTGTTCCTGTAGTATATAACTATGTGTATTGTAACTGGTGACTAATGATGTATATAAAGATTAGACCAAGTCTCTGGCTGATGCTTTTTCTTTCCTGACGAGTTGAGATTGTGTGAAGTTGAGCAGTGTGGTTTCTCTCACAGATGTTGCCGCAAAGAAAAAGTCAACGTCTGCACACTGATGTGCTTCAACGGTATTAATATTTACTGTGCCACGTTTTAAGGCACAAATGCAACCGATTGGCACATTGACCACATCCAAACAATTATTCATTTATACAAAATTATTCAGTTATTAATTTATTTTTTCCCAATGGTTTATACATTTGGTTGACTCGCCTGATTATTTCAAGAAAAATGTGTCCACCTTGGTGCTTGACGAATTATTTATTTATTGATATGATCATATGTTTTAGGTTGTCGTTGTTTTCTCTTTCTCTTCATTTCAATTCAATATTACTTGCATTGGCAATAACATGCTTTCTTTGGCATGAATATCAGTCTAACAATATTGTCAAAGCATCAAAGATGATCCATTTCAAAAATGAGGTGCGGTCACTAAAACGAAAGAAAAATATAATTTAAAAGTCAAATGAAAAAAATTCAAAAGAGGGTAAAAAAAAAAAACTAGAACGGTCTAGTTAGTTTTCAAATTAAGAGTATACATTAAAAAACATAAGCAGGACTAGAGGAAGTAATCATACCATTTACTTAAGTAAAAGCAGCTGGATAGCTCAGTGACTAACACTCCAGACCTTGGCATGGGAGATCGGTGGTTCAAATCCTGGTCAGGGTGTAGGTATCCAGAGAGGACCCTTAGGCAAGGTCCGCCTACCTACCTATGTACGTTGCTTTGGATAAAAGCGTCTGCTAAATGAAAATGTAGAAAAGTTCCAGCACATGTAAAAACACAGTCCTCCATTTAAAGCCTTACTTAGGTGTAGACATATTCTCAGTTACATTTACTAAAAGGATCATTTATAATATAACTAATACTGATGCGTCACTGTGTAGGCATAAATATGGATAAAGGAGAAATCTCAGCTGCGAGATAATTTGGGAGACAAAAGAACTTCAAATTTATATTTTATACTCTCTCTCTATATATAAAAAAAATGTTTGGGAAACACTGTTTTAATCTTTAACAATGCCGTTGTGTTTCATAAATTTAAAAAGTAGAATATGAATATTGAAAGTAACTAAAGCTGTCAAGTAAATGTAGTGGAGTAAACGTACAATACAAGTAGCATAAAATACAGTGATGGAAGACACATACAGATCGTTTTCCTAAATAAAAGTACCACACAGCAAAGGAGAACATTGTCCATTATACATCCTGTATAAAAATCCAACTCCAGCAAAATGTAGTTAAAGTATTAAAGTAGAAGTCCTGGCTTGGTCCCTCTGACAGATTATTAATAGTGAAGCCTCGGTGTGTCAGCAGCATCTTACTGTTGTCGCTGCTGCAGGTGGAGCTCATTTAAACTACTTTGTATACAGTTTCATGTACAGAGACACCAGATAAATCTGAATTAACTTGAACTAAGCTCTGATACACAATTCTGTTTTCAGTTTTTCTCCACTCTTAGAATTTTTAATGTTTGATCATTTAAACATTTACAGAAATTAAACCATGTTAAAAGGTAAACATCTCTATTTTGTGGAGCTGGTAACAACTCATAGACAACTCAAATGTGACTCTGACTACATACTGCTTTTTGTAAGAAGCCAAAAAGGTTGGAGACGACTGGTTTAATATTTAACGTGTTTTTAAAGCTTGTTGTGTAAAATCTTCGTCTTAAAAGTAACTAAAGCCATCAGGTAAATGTAGCGGAGTAGAATGTGCAATGTTTG
This sequence comes from Chromis chromis, assembly GCA_900302755.1. NCBI lineage: Eukaryota > Metazoa > Chordata > Actinopteri > Pomacentridae > Chromis > Chromis chromis. The sequence goes on from OMNN01029597.1 coordinate 9,995, forward strand.
CCTCTGAAATGTAGCAGAGTGTAAGTAGAAAGTAGCATAAGATGGAAATACTCAAGTACAAGTACCTCAAAGTTGTATTTTAGTACAGTGCATGAGTGCATGTACTTAGACTCAGCGGCCACTTTATTAGGTACACCTTGCCAGTACCTGGTTGGACCTCCTTTTGCCTTCAGAACTGCCTTAATTCTTCATGGCATACTTTCAACAAGGTGTTGGAAACATTCCACAGAGATTTAGGTCCATATTGACATGATAGCATCATGCAGTTGCTGCAGATTTGTCGGCTGCACATCCATGATGCAAATCTCCCGTTCCACCACATCCCAAAGGTGCTCTATTGGATTGAGATCTGGTGACTGTGGAGGTCATTGGAGTACAGTGAACTCATTGTCATGTTCAAGAAACCAGTTTGAGATGGTTTGAGCTTTGTGACATGGAGCATTATCCTGCTGGAAGTAACATCAGAACATAGGTACTCTGTGGTCATAAAGGGATGGACATGGTCAGCAACAATACTCAGGTAGGCTGTGGTGTTTAAACGATGCTCAGTTGGTACTAAGGGACCCAAAGTTGATACAAGGCAAGATGGATCCATGCTTTCATGTTGTTTACGCCAAATTCTGACCCTAACATCTGAATGTCGCAACTGAAATCGTGACTCATCAGACCAGGCAACATATTTCCATCTTCCATTGTCCAGTTCTGGTGAGCCTGTGTGAATTGTAGCTTCAGCTTCCTGTTCTTAGCTGACAGGAGTGGCACCCAGTGTGGTCTTCTGCTGCTGTAGCTTCAAGGTTGGACGTGTTGTGTGTTCAGAGATGGTATTCTGCATTCCTTGGTTGTAACCAGTGGTTATTTGAGTTACTGTTGCCTTTCTATCATCTCCAACCAGTCTGCCCATTCTCCTCTGACCTCTCACATCAACAAGGCATTTTCGTCCACACAACTGCTGCTCACTGGATATTTTCTCTTCTTCAGACCATTCTCTGTAAACCCTAGACATGGTTGTGATGAAAATCC
>OMNN01029601.1:0-10152 GCA_900302755.1 Chromis chromis
GGGGTTTTATTATTTTCCTGTTGCCTCTTTCTTTAAATTTAGATTCTATTTTATTATTGTTTACACTGAGAAGTTGCTTTCCTAAATAGGTAAAAGAACAAATAGTGCAACATTGCATGGCATTGCAACAGTTATTAAATTATTAATAAACTCAAATGAATTCTGTGCTGTCTTAGTACACTATAGGCCAATTGGCGCTCCAGTAGTATGCAATCTTTTATGAATCATGACGCCGATAGCTACTGGTGAGATATTTTCCACATCATAAAGGAATCTGATCATATATTCACAGCAGTTGTGAGGACAAAGCCGGAGTATTTGGTGGAGCAGTAAAGGCTTGATGTTTTAGGGGGTTTGAAGGTTTGCAAATCAAAAAAGAAGAAGAAAAGGGAAAGAAAGAAGAAAAAAAACAAACATCTCTCATCTCTTATGCAGCCAGAGTGGATGTGCCTTGAGATATGCGTTTTGCTGAGCCACTGTGGAGTGTTTGATTTCCAACCAATTTTTAGCTGATCATTATATTTTATTAAAAGCATCTCAGTTCATTATATAAAAGCCCTCTCCAATGTTGGGGAAGGGGGGAAAAAGAAAGCCTCGTATCAAAAGCCACACATGGAACTGGGGAGAGTAAGCATTTAATAGGAATCGGAGTTTACACATTTATGAACCAAACAAATAAATGTTACCACAAGAGCTGCTGTAGCTGTCAGACTAAATGTATTATCGCTGTGATATTACCCAGTCAGAGTTTTACTCCTTCTCTTCAGATATTACACTCTATTCTACTCCTGCTTAGGTAGCTCTTCAGCTCGTGGCTTCTTTTTCGACGATGGATGAATACTGAACGTGGAATTTATTTATTTTCATCTTGAATTACGTTCTTTGTTTTGAGAGAAAGACCTCAAAAGGCTGTTTGCTCTCCCGCCGCCAAGCCTATCAGAATTCAACTTGCGCCTCCCCAATGTGTCCTATGAGGCCGCGCATTCCGAGGGGGACACTGTTATCCACACGTCTTTAATATTTAATCATGATAACACAGCAGCAAATCACATCAGAGGCAATGCATGTTAGATCATATTGTCTGATCCAATAGCATGCTCCTGTCTTGCTATCAATTACAACTTTGGCACCCAACTAATTTGTTTGAGGGCTGGATTGGTAATTTGATTCTGGGCTCACTCACTTGATTTCCCTTACCCATTAATTTCATTTGCACTTGCCCATCAGCGGCACCAGCACATGTTGAGTCACCCACGTCCCAGAGCTCATCTTAGCCCAGTCTTATTAATACCACCAGTTGTGGCAAGTGCCAGCCTGACACTCACACAGCATGCAGCCGCCGCTCTCATTCCAAGCCATCACAGCCTGCATCTCTCCTTCAGTGGCTTGGAACCTCTTAACCTGTCCACTCCTCACCTCACCAGCCGGCTCGAGTTCGTGGCTCCACTGAATATGAATTTGAAGCCTGTGCCACCCCCCCTTTTTCTTGCCAAATAATGCCAGCTTAAAATCACGTTTCATTCTGGGCAAGGAATTCCAATTAAATTGCTGCCTTCATAAAGAAAAAAAAAATGTTTTAACTATTTTTAGACTCAATCTGGCATGCAGAGCTGCATTTAAAGTAAAGAATAACCAATTGTGTGATTTTAGGGTGAAGTAAAGAGGTTTTAATCTGTTTATGAATGCACGATTATCAAGGAGATGACAAGGAGATAATGTCATTATTGTAATGAGTCTGTTTGAGACATCAAGATAAATTATGGGCGACATATTTGTGTTATAATTTATATTTTGAGAAAACAGTGTAACCAATTAACCTTTTATGACACTGCCATCAGTGTAATCCAATACTGCCTTTAGCTTACTGTATGATGCGAAAATGAATTATCTAAAGTGGGAAAATGCACTGTTTTGAAAGACACAAATAAGGAAAGCCTTAAAAAAAAAAAGAATGGCATTTTAGGGTGATATTCCCCGAGCAGTTAAACTCACACAAATCCCATTTTTATTGATAATCCGGCTGAAAAGTATAATGTGCAAGAGACTTGTGTTATTGAAATTTTAACAAGGATAAATGGCGGCGACACAGTGGCACCCTCTGGGGAATCTTCCACTCGTTCGACGCTGGCGTTACAAGGATGTCTTCTGTCGTGATGCTTAAATGAACTGGGCTGTAATTTGAGCCCTTCTCTATATTTCATATCTCATAACATGCCTTTGAGTGAGTGTAATTTCTTCTCCATATGGGTGCTTAGTAGTGAAAGAGTGAATAATAAAGGAAACCCAAACAATTATGCGGCTTTAGTCACACATCGCTGGCCTTGGTAATGTCACTTGTCTGTGAGGGGAAGTGTTCTGTCTTAGTTAGAAGCTCTGTCACCTCGGGCCTTTGGATATCTGAGCAGATTGTTGCTATACGGCCCTTGCGGTTTCTATTCTTCTTTTTTTTCTCTTCTGACACCATGCAGATGCAGCGTCTTGGTCTCCAGGTCCCATGAGGTAAGACAATCATGAGAAAATATTGCGAGCACACATCTGTCAACAAGAAACACACAACCTGCAGTCTCGTTTTTACACTAAAAGAAAAACTAATGTCACATATAACAACATGTAAAACAGAAATAAAGAAAAAGCAGTACTTCACAAGCCTAAGTGCTCCTTTTCTCCCCCTCCGTTTTCAATGCCGGGGCTGAACAGGATTGTGTGCAAATTCCCAAACTTCCCGCCCCTCCTGGTAAATTATCAGGTCCTCTTTCATAAATAAGAATGAACAAAAACACATTTGTGGTGTATAATAAGATGCAGTAATTAATGTCATCGATTCACATCTGTAAGGATACTGACTGGGAGAAATGTGATTACTTTTATCACATTTCAAAACTTGGAGTTAGTTTCAGAGCCCTGTAACTCAGTTAGCGTGTGACTGTGGAGAGAGCGAGGAAGGCTGCTCTTGCTCTGTGATTGATGAATGCACACCGGGCAGGCTATTAAAAAAGCTGCAGCGTATTCCATAGACAATGGCAATAAACATATTCAGGGTGCTGAATTCAAAATGACTTATTTAGGGAAAGAAAATGCAATTTTTGCACCAACCATAACCATAAACCTTGGATTAATGGGGAATGCCGTATGCACATTTAAATGCGTTACTTCACAAACAAACACACACACAGGTACGAGTGCACATGTTTGTATTTGCTCCCTTGCATACAGAAAGTTACTTATTGCTATTATAATCAACAAGACCTCACGATAATCAGAATAATTATGTTTATCAGGCACATTTTAATGAGACAGTTAGCTTAGTTTAGAAAAAAGACTGAAAACAGGGTGCTGTCAAGTGGTAACAAATTGTGCCTACCAACACTGCTAGAGCTCACTAATTAGCTCATACGGCTAACTACAGTCAGTCAGAATGGTTAGCTTAGCTTAGCATAGAGAGCAAGAGGATGCTGTTTTGACAGCGTTTCCCACAGAGTAGTCAGCAAGCTTTCTTTGCCCTTTCTTTTTGTACTTTATGTTAAGCTAAGCTAGCCATCCCAGCTAACTGTAGTCTTGCATAAGCAGACCATTCTCTAATGATGACTGCATCATGTAGAATGGTCTGACTGCAACTCATCATCATCCTGCAACGGGGGGGAAAGAAAGCTCTGGTGTATTTTATCAAACCAATCACAATTGTATTGGCGAAGAACAAGATGCACCGACGGTGTTCTCTCAAAAATGGCAACGAGGGAATTGTTTTGGTGAGATATTTGCATGCAGGCGGGCGAGAAGTCATTAAAATGGTTAATTGACTGAACGAACACAACAGGCCTGCCTTGAAACCCTTGTCAAAACTTGCCATTTTGATTGTACAGGTTGCTGCTTGAAGCAATGAAGGTTGTCATTTCCTTTAGTAAAGGAAATTCTGAAAATGGTAACATGTAGATAGCAGAGGGGTAGTTGAAAACTGCATGAAATTTGCAGCCAATAGCACGTTTATTCCTGCAATCTACTCTCTCCTGACTCAGACTAAGTTAACTGTAACCTAATATTTACATACATGCAAGAAAGTGAAATCACAGTTCCCTAGAAAGCAAAAGTCTCCTTGCAGTTCACAATCAACAACACCAAAAATATCAGCTACATCTCCCAGAGACTTTGAAATCATCTGGCAGTCACTGCAGACTTGCACCCATCTGTAAAAAGGTTCGGATTAAACCAGCGCAGAGCGGAGGAAGATATAATAGCCTCTTATTCACAAAGAAATATCTTTGGGTAGATCGAGCAGAGCAGGTGATTAGCAGTAATGTAGATACAAAATGGGGGGGAAGCTGCCGGGTGGCGAGAGAAAGAGACAGAGAGAAATCCTCATTGTTACAAATGGATAATTTATAAATGTGCCGTTCATGGTGATATCTCCAGAGATGACAGAGTACATACGTCTGCAAATTGTACTAGATGAGAGTTTAATAGCGAAGTAATGAGTGTTTTGGCTCCACGCATAATATGCAGCTCAGACACAGTCAGAAACCTTCAATAAACATCTCAGCTAAAGTTCGTTGTGCTTTCGGTCTTGTCCCGCGGTCGTATGACTTCACCAAACACAGATACACCTACTGTACACGCGCACATATGTGACTGGAGGTGTGCATGCATGTGCACCGATAGTGGGTACAGGTGCTCTATTATTCAAAGTATCTCCTTGGGCTTTAGAGCTCTGACAGAGAAGCAGACAAGGCTTCTCTCCACACACACTTCCCCCCTCCCTGCAACACCCCTCCCCACCGCAAAAATATTACCAGAGCTTCCCCGGGGAGAAGCAGAGGGGAAACGTGATCTGGAAGAGAGGGGCGAATCCACCACAACAACAGCTGTTTCCAAATCACAACAACCTGGGGAAGGGTTGTGGGTTATATTTTATGGGTGGAGAGGGACCACGGATGTTCATTTATTTATCTCCACAGTCAGCACTGAGGTGTGTGTGCATGTGTGCGTTTGCGGTGCGATATCTCATAGCACACTTCTTACTTTTGCAGGAATGTGCCTAAGGTCACTCGTCACTCTGTAGAGAGCCGAGGCCCGTGCCACTGCAAGTCATGTTGCACAAATGATGAATATGTAAAAATAATCAATTTCATGCGTCAAAATATTCTAATGAATGTATGGAACATAGAAAATCTTATTGAGTTGGTCCGGCGCCATTTACTTTCCTCTTCTCTCGCTTCCACGGACGCCACTTCTCCACGGGTACAATTATGTTGAGAGCAATTTCATATTTCAAGTATGCAAATATCGATGCAGTGTGGCCACAAACAGTCCATATAAAGAAAATATGTAGGCTGCGGCACGGTAATCCTTCTGAAGTGTCGCGCTAGCTCACTATTTAAAATCTAAATTAGCTTGCATGTGCATTCTAACAAATTCACGCTCGCACACACGTACACACACACGGGCTGAAATTAGTCTAATGGTTCTCGGCGGACCTAACTCCAAACACACATGCCTCTGGTGGGGTAAATGGCGGGGCATGTACTGGAGCTGAATACAAACAGAACCATTAGCAGGTGGAGCAGGCCAATCTATGGCAATGACCTTGCACATGTGTTGGTACCTGCTCTCTCCTTTACTACATGCTGTTATTAATTTGATTATCTCCTATTCTACATGCGGAACAATGGCTCATCTGCTATTAGAGTGGCCCAAAACCAGGTGTTGTGGCACTAAATCACCAGGAATAAGCGATCAGAACCAGGCTGGAGGAGATGTCTGTAATGGGACACACCTGCCACCTAAATATTGTGTTCATGCACTAATGCTGCTTATTTTAATAGGTTTGTTCATCTCAGTACAACCATTTGTAGTCACTGACTGTGCAGTTTATCTACTTCTTTTCCAAGCTAAGCGGTTACATCACTGTTTATATCCTTGCAATATTTGGCGCTGATTTTGGCTGTCATTCAGTGGTATGTTCAGCATTTGTTGCCTGTTCCATCTGTTTTTTAAGTAACACTTTGTAGTGCAGCCCATGATTTACCATGTATTTACAGTGTATGCAATGCATCCCTAAATACATTAAGTAAAAGTTTATATACTGAATGTATCTGCAAATGTACCACTGCCAGCGTACATGCTCAAACTTATCCACTCTTGAGTCTCTGTCAGCTCATTTGTTTTCCCTAAAATATCCATTGAGGTTCTTCAGATGTCTGGTTAGTTATCTTTAAGGCCAATTCATGGTTTCAGAATTCCTGTGCACCGACTTATGCACTTGTGGGTCTATTCCTACTACATTAAGTACACGCCAGTCTGCAACACAGATGGTTGCACTGCCCCTCACATTGAACAAAGAAAAACCTACAGGGCTCCCATGGATGTTGCTGAAAGGCTGGCTGTGACTTTGCACTTTTTATAGGATATAGCAGCTAATTACAGTTTGGACTGTTGCACTGTGTCAGTGATTATTCCTGAGGTGTGCCGAGCACAGGGGGCGGACATAGCACAGGATTTGTGGTGAATTTAGAACTTCCTACAGTGTTTTGGCACTGGAGCCACAAATCCAAGTATCCCCAAAGTCTGACCGCAACTACTTCCTTTACAACTCTTTTAATGATGAATTTAAACATTTCTTTTGTTTTCTTGGCATATGTGTGGTTGGTTGTGTACAGTCCACTGGTCACAAATTTTGGGCTACATGTAGATATCCGCAAAGGGGTCTGCACAAACCATTTTGGCAGATGAAAAATTTTATTTTTTAATTAGCATGGACTGACCTTGGAGTAGGGATATCCCAAGATGATTTCAAGGATCAGGATCAATTACATCAGTTTAACACTTTGAACATAATACACTGAGATGCCCTATTTAACACATTGCAACTCTGGCCGGAGGACGTTAAGTGTCACAGATGTCACTGTCATGGTGCCTGTTGCTATCTAAACTCCCATGATCCTCTCTGCCCGGGTTACTACAGTCTTAAACATTAGGAAGCCTCACATGGTGGTGACACCAGGTACTAATGTACATAATATGTTCTGGCATACATGTAGAGAATAGAGGTTTTTGCTGTCTTTTGGAGCTTGTGAAACAGATGCAGGTCTGCAGATTTTTTTTCTTTATGCATTGCAGAGCTATTCAGTTGTTAAACATATACAGTGGATTGATTTCAATAACTTTAATGTACTTACAGTATGTTTTATCTGGGGAAAATGGTTTTGGATTAGGACTCGGTGTTGGCAGACACTAAGTGACTCAGATTGGATCAGGCAAATAAACTTGATCGGGACATCCCTACTTTTAGGAGAAACTGATGATTACTCTCTGTGACCTGAATGCTAATACATGAGTAGCAACGTCTCTGGCCTTTTTTATGCCAGGATTTTGTGTGTTTAGCATTGTATTTTGAGATGCACTTGGATCTCTGCATGGATTTACTTCACATTTCCACATGGTAGGTAAAAGGGAGCCGCTTTCTAAACACTTCCTGCTTTTCTGTGCTGTGATCAATAATGTCACAGGTCTTACCAACTATGGGGATTAGGATTAGATTTAGTATGCTATGTTGATTAGCTAATAATTATTGTTTTAAGATTTGTAATGATTAGAGTTCTTGCCAAATGGTTCATGTTTAATTTTAGTTTCCTCTGACAATGCATGATTCACTATAAAGGGTTATTTGTGATCTCTGTGAGATGGGACGACGTGGTCCTGACTTGGGCATTGTTGTCTTGCAAGCTGCATGAAAGTCGTAGGCAAACATCCAGATGGATAAACTGTGTGCGTGTGATGTTAGCTTAGATTTGATCAGTTCAGTCAAATCAAAGATTTTGTTGTTTTTTCTTTATTGCACATTTGTTCCCTCACTGAACACATCTCAGACCTCGTCATCCGGGTTTCCCAGCAGGCAAAGCAGACCTGATATCCAAGATCTTTGCAACATGGACGTGCAACATTTTGGAAACACTTTCAACTATAAAAAGTGCAACAAGTGAATAGCACTAGTGTAGCTCACTAGAGCTCACATCTCACATCACTGTTAAAGCCATTGGTTGAAGTCCCCAGAGTTTCCACAACATCCTGCCATCATAGATTACTAAAATGTACTGCGTATAAAGAGGTCTACTTTTCCCCTTTTCTGTTCTGAATCACAACTTTTTAACCTCAGCGAGGGGTGCTGACTTTGATTTCAATCAACTGATACGGCGACAGATCAAGATAACGACAGTTTCCAACATTTGGAGACTGTCGTTTGTTGCTATTCCTGCCATATTTGAAGATGTTTTCTGGATGAGAGATCTGAGAACTGTGGTGCACAACAACTTTTTCACCAGGGGGATTCTCTGCCATTCTTTCCCTCTGATGTGGGCCTTCTCGCTCTTATTACCCTTTTTGTTGTCCCCTTTTTTTTTCTCCCCGTGCTTTTGTTTCGCTGCACCATCTGTCTGTCCTGCGCTTGTTAAATCAGTTTGCCCATTCACGGCGCCCTCCGCCTTCGACTTCACCCCTGGCACTTTCCATTTACTCTCCAAAACGACAGAATGATATGCAAGTCTGAGTCAATCTACCCTGAGTTCTTGGATGTTTGTCAAACAATACTAAAACAACAGTATGATTTGTTCTCGACCCAAATCTCAACAGTCTATACCCTCTTGGCATTGTTGAGGGGAGGCAGCAAAGGCAGAGACAGACATGGAGAAAATATCCTATCAATCTACAGGATATTAGCTGCGAGGCACCAGTTCATACTGCCAATGATGTAACCCTCTGTGCCAGTATGAGCAAGTGCCACAATAAATTACTTCACATCATCCAATGCTTTTATCTGATGATAGCGCTCTGTGTGGGTTGTGTGATTTCGAGCTTAAGATTTTGTTGTTGTGGCAGTGGTAGCACAGTGATTAAGAGTGTGTGAGGGGGAGAGGGAATCAGAAAACAAAACTGAGTACAACACTGTAATTGTACAGGGTTTATAATTTATGCAAAGAATAATGTTTGAATCCCAAAGCTTGGAGACCCCAGCCAGTACTCCCCCAACTCGTCTTATTGTTAAAAACACTCATTCATCTGACATCCTTTTTAAGCCCAATTGGCTGTGTTTAGTCTTTTTTTTTTCTCTTTTACTTGGCTACAATCATGTGTTATTCATTTGTAAGGGGTCAATTTGCTCACAAGGGGAGAATGCTGTTGTTAAATTACAAACGTGGCTCCCAAATACACACAACAACAAAAAATGCTGTTTATATTTACTTTATCAGTTTAGTGGCTGTATTTGTTCAGACTTTAACCCGTCTCAAGCACTAGTTTGCAAATATTTACTGCAAATTCCACTTACATTTCCGCCATAAATTCAAGCTCTTGCCTCATTACAGTGTTTTTTTTTAACCTTCCTACCTGTACCTCCAGGCTTGTATTAGTGAAATAACAGCAGTTTCATTGCATCCAAGCTGAGTTGGCGAAGGATGAGAGGAATGCGTGGGTGGTGGGCACCTTGGCGTACCTGTGCAACCCTGAACTAGGTGGGCCAGTGGGTGACTGTGCCAGACTGCAGACCTGTTGGCAAAGGCATCCTCACTTCAGGTTTCATGTGAAATTCTTCAGCAATATCATAAGAAAACAAAACAGAGCCTGATGTTTTTCTTTGGTTACAGTGAAGGAAAAAAAATATGTGTAGATAATCACTATATGAGAGGGAGAGAGAGACACGGGGAGGTGGGAGTGTTTGGAGGGGGTTACAGTATCTGGTTGCTGACTAGGATCAGCCACTGTCTGGCTGCCAACATCCAGAAACAAGTATTTGCCAAAGAGATGTGAATACCAGGAAACACATCCATCTTTGTCCCCCAACATAAATCTGCAATGCAATCCTCCAGCAACATTTAACAATAAAAACTCTTGCTAAACTATCCATTTACTGGCTACTAATTTTCTGTCGTCACGGCCCATTAACCTTAAATTTATCACTGATCTCACATTATAGGCAGACAGCTACGCAAACAGATGCTACACTAAATAACTTGATTATTTACCAGCAACTACTGATTTGTTTACTTGTAACTTGAACGAGACAGTGACAAGTAGATGCTCATGTTGAGGAGGAGATGAGGACATTATTCTGGATCCACGCTGGAAAAATAAAGAATTAATTATTTAGCGTCGTCTTATTAAAATTAC
>OMNN01029602.1:0-10292 GCA_900302755.1 Chromis chromis
CAGATGTAAGTACTAGAGAGGAAATGAATGCCATTGTAGCCAACTAATGTTTTTAGTTAAATATTATAAGTACAAAATTTTGCAATTCAATGTAAAACATCTTTTGAACAGCATTTAAATCAAGCAGCAGGTTATACAGTATATGTCAACCAAATTATTTTTTAAATATTCTCTCCAGTCATTGATTAAACTCATTTTAAAAGTTACATATTTAGAAGTTTTTCTTCCATGAAATGAATCTCTTCCTGCCTTAAAATAACGCAGATGTAGCTCTACACATTTTTTTCCTCTAAATTTTGCACATTTACGAAGTTCCCGTCTGTTTCTCAATGCATCCCTCCCAACTCACTGCAGCTCAAGCACACCAGCTCGCCTACAACTCTGCTTAAACACTGTAAAACGACTCTATGCTACACAATGGACAGTTGTAAATTGGAGTATTTTAATGATACAGGAAGTCCCACCCTGCAAGCTAAAGGATAGGTTCTATAAGTTTGTTACATAAGAAACCCAGGAAGTCTGAATCTGTGTTTATGAGTACGTCATCGGTTCACTGCAGCTTCAAGGCAGAAATGCTCAGCCATGGAACTGACTGCTTATTCCGCTCATCATAGGTCTTCCAGCATATATAAAACACCATATGGGCATGTTATCGACATTTAAGAGAAAAACTTTAACCTTTAGTCTTCACTCGAAAGGCATTAGCAAGTTAAAACTAAACTAAGATGCTAAATGCTCAGTTAGCATCACCTAGCTGCACTACACTTTTCAGGAAAGGTAGTGGATGCAAGGATGTTGTAATAAATAATCTGTGCAAAGTAATAAGCGTTTGGACAGTAAATCTCCACTCAGTAAAGACTTAATATTTTATCTAAGTGAAGAGCTAAAGTTGCACCAACAGGAGGCTGCTGCAAGACTTTCAGGTCAAGAAGAGGAGAATGACAAGAGGAGAGAAAAAATGTCAGGAAATAATGTTGGATTCATAGAAATGAAAAAAATCTTACCACCACTTTAAAACTCTGGAGTCTCAAGGGACTTTATGCCATTTAAAATGAAAAATGGCACAGAAGGAATGTGTCACCTTTACACTCTCTAAAAGCCAGCAGACTGAAAGAAGTGAAAGGAGGAGGGCAGGACTTCCTTCAGGCACTTCTGAGCTGTACAGCAAGGTTTTCACCTGGTGAAGGACTCAATCCAGAGACAGACTGCTCATGAATCTAAGCTGAGTTTGTAAGAATGGAAAACTGTCACATTTATAAACAGACACACCAGGGGACAGGATCCTCCGGGGAAATGTCAAGGCTTTCCGCTCACTTGTCTTCCCGAGGAACAGACCTGGAGCCCGGACCAGCGACATGTTTACATCTCTGTTACTGTGTGTGGAGTGTGTTTGGTGGTTGTTGCGTTACCTTGGCACTGCTGTCAGAGTGACGTCTGGCACAAGCTTGGAGCTGACTGATCCAAAACTGCTGCTCCTTGGCGTCGGAGGCTACAAAGACAAGCAGAACAAAAAATTAATTATTAAAATGAAACACCTAAACCTCCTGCACACTAAGAATCACTAATACTTGCAGTTGTGAAAAAAAGTCCACATATACTTGTAAAGATCATGTATTTTATGTCAGTGCTGAGTTTCCAAAGACTCCTACAACTCACAGGTCTTCTGGAAATATGACAAAATCTGCTGGGTCAAAAGTATACATATAGCAACTTGAATGGCCTCTTAACCTCTTGTGAGTGATTATGATTGACTACAGCTGCTGACTCTTCTGTGTCAATTTAATTAGAGCCCATTTGATCCTCTCATTAAACTCAACCACAAACACTACAGCGGGAAGGTCTGAGGAGCTGAGTATAGATCTCAAAAAACAAATCATTGATTTAAACAAGTCAGGAAAGTCACCTGGAGCTATTTCAAAGCAGCTACAGATCCTAAAAATCAACTGTAACTGTAAGTATAAAGTGCATGGTACAATTGTGTCACTGCCACAACCAGGAAGAAAACGCAAACTATCACCTGCTGCTGAGAGACAACTGGTCAGAACGGTCAAGAGTCGACCAAGAATCACCAACAAACAGGTCTGGATGCAAGCTAATGATGCTAAAGTTGCACCAACAGGAGGGCGCTGCAAGACTTCATTTATAAAACAGGCAATTTTAGCAGGAGAATGATAAGAGGAGAGAAAAAGTGTCAGGAAATAATGAATTAGGAGCTGCTGGAACACAGTGTTTTACATCGCCATGAGCTGAGACACTGCCGTGCAAAAAGGAAGCCTTTTCTCCAGAAAGGGCACCTTTTAAGACTCAACTGAAGTTTGCTGCTGATCTTATGGACAAAGAAAATGCCTCCTGGAGAAAAGGTCTGTGGTCAGATGAAACAAAAATTGGTCCACAATTTGGCCACAATGACCAAAAATATGTTTGGAGGAGAAAAGGTGAGTCCTTTAACCCCAATAACAAAAAACCTACGATCAGGCATGGTGGCAGTATTATGCTATGGGGCCGTTTACTACCAGTGGAACTGGTGCTTGACACAAAGTAAAATTACCTGACTTCCTGACTTAAACCCCTTTAAGTCAGGAAGTCAGGGGATTGTGCTAAAGAAACAAGTTGAACTGCAGCAAATCTGTCAAGAGGAAGTCAAAGATACAACCAGAAGCTTGTGGATGGCTACCAAAAGTGTGACGACCCTCCACCACGCCACCAGGTGTCCATATGTTTTCTGCTGCAGAGGCTGAGTAGAGGGTCGTCTGTTGATAGGGCCACACCTGGACCCGGTGGCTCTACTATATAAGACCGCCCTCATTGTCAGTCTCTGCCTTCCTCCAGGAGCACCAGAAGCATGGTTTTGAGTTTGGTTCGGTTCTTTAATTCAAAGTTCGATTGGTTTTGTTAAAATAAAATTCATTTTTTAGTCACCTTGTTGTCTCACTGTTTGTTACAGTTTTGAGTCAAGCTGCAACAAAAGTGCCTAACACTTAACCAAATATTAGCATTGCTGTATGTATATTTTCGACTCAGCAGATTTTGTCAAATTTCCAGAAGACCTGTAATAAATCTATGAAGGAACCAAACTGAATGATTATTTTCTATTTTTTTGGTTGTTTTTGTGACAAAGATGCATGGGTTTCAATAATTCCATCACAACACAAATTTTGAGTTAAATGAGTCATTGGAAACTGTCATGACAAACATGGTCTTTTCAAGTGTATGTAAACTTTTGTTCACGACTGTACATGAGTTATATACTCAGGTCAATATGCAGTCATAAGAAACCCATGTGCCTTTAAGTGAACTACCATTCTGTTTTTATTACTGTACTGTGTCTTCCATTGCCGCAAATTAACTTTTAAATGATTGCCCAGGAGCTATCCAGAGCAGCTGGACTAACAAGACGCTCATGAAAACAAGGTTATTTTAAAATCTGAGACTTATCTTAAGACGGTTTTATGATATATTTAATAAACTGTCATGTTTTACTGTCTAAATGCCTGTTCAGAGGGGATTCTGACAACACAGAGTCAAAGTTTAAAAGCACAAATGTTGAATTACTGTAATTTTTAAGACACTGAGGTCAGGTCTTTTGCATGCTCTCAAGGAATTTTTTATTCATAATACATTTCAGGCAGTACATAAATAGTGTATTATTGCTGGAAGACAGTTTTAGTTATTGTTTTTAGCCACAGAAGAGTCAATTAAATATTTTCCCATCAGAGGCTTATTTGTGGAGAAGCCTGTGAAAGATAAACCTTAATGGTGGGTAATAAAATCTACTAAACTTTAATACAGCACTTAAAGTTGAAGTCAAATGAAGAACAATAATAGCTGAGATAAAAATTACATATTTCTCTTTTGGGATCTGCTGTAAATTTTCTGAGGAAGGATGAGGTCAACTAGGACACTTGGATTCATGAACTAATGATTCACTTAAGTGTTTATTATTATTGTTAGAGCTGTAAAACATCGGAAAATTGTAAAATAAATAAAACTATATTATTAATAATCAAACTGTCCCAAACCTGAACATACTGAGTTTATGATGATATAAAACAGAAACAGAAACAACTCCACAACTGAGAAGCAGAGAGTCAAAGTTGTGTAACCATTAATTGATTAATTCAGCTCGGCTCACTTAACTGAGCTCAGGGTTTCTAAAACTTCGTTATTTTCCAGGTTTATCTGTTGTACTTTCATGTCAATATTTTTAGCTGCATCATCACAAAAACTGGTTGAACCAGTCTGCAGCAAAACATGTTTTGACCCCAAACCGGAATCACAGACACAAACCCAGATACACACTTATATACAGTGCATATGCAGGCAACATAAGAAGTTCAAAGTGTGACTTTCTGCCTTTTGTGAGCAGCATCTCTAACTACAACCCTCAGTGCTTTCAAGCAAGTTTAACCCAAGAACTCCCTCATATCAAAAGGCAGAGATGTGTCCATACAGCACAAAAATCAAACTCACAAAACCGCTGAGAAAAGCAGATATTTACACACAAAAATATAAAACTAGCACCAACAAAGTGGTGGAAGAAGAATTTAGATCCTTTACTCAAGCAAAAGTAGCAAAACTGCAGTCTAAAAACACTTTGCTATAAGTAAAAGTCCTGCATTCAAAATCCTACTCAAAATATACTTCCATTTCAGATCATCAGTAGCCTTCTGATAAACGATCTCTGATTTGCTTACAACTTTCTCATCATAAACTATGGATAGTTAAACTAGTATCTGACAAATTTTAAATATATCAAATACTTCCCAAGATTTTTTTGTTAATTTGCACTCAAAGATGGGTGGCTTCAACTCACCACTAATCAGAGACTATTTAATCTACTTGTCCAATATTGTCGTTCAAACAGCCTCAACTTTCAATGTGTGAAAAGAAGTGGCCTGATGGAAAATTTGAAAAGAAATATCTGAAAATATTTGATATATCAAGCTAAAATCTTTAAAATTTTTTATATTTTGTTAGAAATGTTTCAAGGAAAATCAGAGATGTTCGAGCAGAAACTGTTTTAAAGATCGGATGATTTGAGATGGAATGACCCTTAAAGCACCTAAAGTAAAACAACTTATTGTGCAGAATGGCCTTTTTCAAAATCCTGTAAATCATCGTAACGTTACAGCTGGAGCTAAATTTAAAAAAAAAAAATTCAAAGTAGTTTTTTGGGGGAGTTTTTCCCATTTTTTATTGATGCAGCAAAGGGTCTTGAGTCAGACTCGAACTCATGACCGCTGCCGGTGACCTGCGCCCACATGGTAACGCCTCAACTCAGCGAGCTATATACGGCGGCCCAATTTAAAATGATTTTGACACAGAAGGAATTGTGTCTAGAAAATGAGTCTGGTATCAAAATGTAGGCATCATGAGACCTTTCATATGCTTAATCTTTGTTTTGACCAACCACCTGTACCACATGATATGATCCTTGAAAGGTCCCCAAACATGTATCTTTTAAAAAGTTTTCTTGAGTTAATTATTAGAAAATAGATAACACATCAAGGATGCCAATGCTTTTTACTAACGCCGTAGACATTAAACTGGTGCAGTTTTACTATTGAAACTATAATACATCCCCTGATATCAACGCTTCAAATTGGTTCGAGTTAAAATGCATTTTTCATCCCTGAAAACTTCAATCTCCTGTACTTATGGAGTTAGAAGGGCTCACAAATGCTAAAAAAAAATAATAATAATTTGTGTATTTTTATGTATTTCAAGGACTCGTAACTCAGAAAGTTTTCATAATATGAAGGTAAAATGTTGCATGGCTTCATCAAATATACTAAAGTTATTATACAATATAGAGTCATTGTTCATTGGATGACCTTACTGATTGTTTTAAGCCGTGATATAAGGAAAACCATTAAACCCTGGACAGAGGCTGATGAGGGCTGCAGCAGTGAGGACGACCAGCTGGGTGTCAGTGATCTCATTTACTATCAAATAATGACCCGACTTGCCGACTGCCTCCCTGAATATTTGATCCTGTTACTTTCTGAACGACGTCCTGAGGGCTGGTGACACATCTGAACCTCTTCATTTTCTCCTCTGCGCTAAATTGAACATTCGGTATTCAACAAACACCAGTCGATTCATTTGGACAATTTGTGAGCAGCACAGGAAGCAGCTTGATCCTCTGCATGCGTGTGGTTTTTTTCTCCCCCCTTTGGCACAAAGTCCCGCCGCTCTGATATCTGAACACAAACACAGACTTGCTGACTAACACAGCGAGCTGCAGCCGTCCGGTCGGAGAAGTCGCTGACTGTGCCGACAACCCCCCAGGTCACACCGGAAAATGATATCCTTCTGATCCCATTTCACTGACTAATTATTAGAGAACAAGGTCTTTGATTTGACTGATAACGTACAGGAAAGTTTAGGCTGGAGGTCATGTCACTCTGCAGTTTTTTCTACTTTCTGCTACTTTAAAATAAACTAAGGAACCAAAAGACATCAGTTAAACCTTTATATTATTAAGCACAAATGTCTTTTAATCCATAAAAGACTTTAAAAACTCACCACAAACAAAGATTCTTCTCAGGTAGAAACAAAGGGGAAGGTATGCAGCAGGTAATCAGGACACCTGAGCACAAAGGGTGCACTTGATTTTGCCATCATGACGACTAAAGCCTTGATTCAAATGACAAGTCCTGCATGAAAAACCCTACATAAGTCAAACTACATGAGTTTTAGCAGGAAAATGCAGCCAAAGTGTATAAATATATGTTTAAATATGAAATTTTTCTATTAATAATACAGAAAACCAGGGCTGGAAAATCCTGGTCCCCGAAAGTAAAAATCCTTTTCCTTTCTAGATGTTTCCCTCTTCCAACACACCTGATTCAAATGATCAGCTCATCATCAAGCTCTGCAGAACCAGGATTTTCCAGCCCTGCAGAAAATACCAGTGTGTGTCTAATGCACTGCTTGTGGTTATACAACATTTTGAGTTTGTATGGATCAAACGTGTTATTTATTGAACTTTACTGGTGCTGAAAGTTGGATTATTATTTTATCTTCAGACAAAGACAGTTGTGTCCCTCTTTGTGCTAAGCTAAGCTAAGCTAACTGGCTGTAGCTTCTTATTTAGACGTGACTTCCTGAAAATGAGAAACCATCTAATGCAAACTCTAGAGTGCATGAAATAATCAGAGATCAGGTTTTATTTGGAATGAAGGCGTGATTTTTAATTTAACAAGCGGGCCATTCCATATAAAATCCCACCTGACCCCCCATAAAGTCAGCTGATTTTTTTTTAAAAACTTTAGTATATTTATAGCAGCTGTGCAAAAATATTTACCTTTACACTATGAATATTTTCTGAGTTACAGGCCATTGAAGTACACAGGGATGGGTCAAAATTGGACGCTTTCAAATTTGCGTTACTTTTTCTAGCACTTTTGAGGTCGCGGAAGTCATTATATTATTAACAGTAAAGCATCAGTGGGTCAGCAGCATGTTAATGTTGCAGCTGCTGCAGGTGGAACTGGTTTATTCATAATAATAATAATAATAATCTACCATCCTATTCAAAGTTAACCTTAACTATACATACTAGGAGCAGTGGGCTGCCGCAGTGCTGCGCCCGGGGAGCAGTCAGGGGTTACGGGTCTTGCTTAAGGGCCCAACAGTGGTGGTGACTGGGAAAAGTGGTCGCTCTCACTTTCCCACCTCAACCTCTTGCTAGTCTGGGGGCTCAAACCGGCGACCAACCGGTTACAAGTTCGCTTCACAAACCACTAGGCCACCACTGCCCCTAATAAAATACTTTATATACAATTTTATATGCAGGGACAGCATAAATCTGACGGCTTCAAACATGATTAAGGGAGAGGAATGAATTTCTGATACACAAATCTGTTTTTAGGTTTTGTACTTTTCCTTTCTTCTTTGATAGATATTGGATAACTTGAACATTTATTGCAAAGAAACCATGTGAGAAGTTTAGAGGGGAAAATTACTATTCAACTCATACAGATCTGAAATGTCAGTCCGACTACACATTGCTTTTTGTAGGAGATCAGAAACTCCAATGTGTTGATATGTGACTGATTGTGTAAAATCATAAAACTACAGTATTGGAGAAGAAAGAGCCATATTAACCTCTGAAATGTAAAGTAGTAAAACAGAAATACTCAAGTGAAGTACAAAATAAACCACAATTGTACATAAGTACTGTCCTTGAGTAAATGTACTGAGTAAATTTCCAGCACTGCGCTCATGTCTCTCTTTAAAAACACTCTTAAACTTTACTGAGTATCATTTATTCAGCACCATAAGTGTCAGACTCAACCTACATAATAACTCATGACTCATAGTAGCTGAATACTTTAAACTCCCGCTGAGCTCATACAGTTGGATAAACTTACATTTTGTCAGCTGTTGTTTCTTTTAGTGAAAAACTTTTGCATCATTTGTCATCAGAATTTCAGCATTAACATACTTCCAACTGCAACCACTGTGTGAAATACGAGGATCTCATTTCTCAAATGTATCTGTTCCGTTTACAAAGACTCATTATAAAGACGCCCTGTGGAGTTTTTCTGCAAACTTAAGTTCTTTGAGATCTCACAAATATGTTGAATGCACATGTTTCTACAAAAACACACCTGTGAAGTTGTTCTGTTGTGTCACCAACACCTGTACATCTGTGGAATAAGGCGAGACTATTGGCAGACAAACAAAACACTCTGTAGTGCCAAAACCTTTGCTATAGTGCCAGAAAAGGACAAAAACTCCACATGGTACCTTTAAAAAAACACACACAAGTATCTGAATTTTATTAAGTAATCTTATATTTTCTTTGTTTGAAAACTAGCTGCCTTTTTATTCTGATACTGTTCATCCATTGAAGGTAGTTTCTGAATAAAAGGCTGCTGTATATTCTGTACAAATGCCAGTTTCTCCAAAGGGTCCATTAGGGGCTCTTGGCAGCACTTCTGGGCACCTTTGCGGAACAGAAAAACCGAAGTGGGGCCCCCGAAGCATTCACAGATCCTTGCCTGAATGAGCACATCAGGCCCACAAGACTTATTTACAGATCACGGCTCAGACGCTGCTTCAGGTAAACATTCGGATCTAAACGACTGCGTTTGACTCTCCTGACGTTTTGTGCTCAATGAGCCAGAACAGTGAAGGAAACTGAACGTCACCTCACAACTTCAAACATTGTGAATTTTTCCACTAAGAAACGGCTCTCGGGTTGGAAAATCAAAATGAAGGTGAAACCTCCTCTGAACCTCTGAATCATGAAGAAACACAACACATCGACTGAGCACATTGAACTGAGCTCACTGGATTGTTTAACCTTTTGTGGAAGGTAGAAAACAGGAGGGAAGGAGGCTCTAAAGCAGGGGTGGGCACTCCTGGTCCTCGAGGATCACTATCCTGCATGTTTTAGATGTGTCCCTCGTCCAACACACCTGATTCAAATGATCAGCTCATCATCAAGCTCTGCAGAGACCTGATAACGATCATGATCATTTAAACCAGGTGTGTTGGACGAGGGACACATCTAAAACACGCAGGATAGTGGCCCTTGAGGACCAGGAATGCCCACCCCTGCACTAAAGAGTGTTTGTTGAATTGTCTAACAGCATCTGAAACATCCTTTCTGATGGTGTAATTGGAGGGAAGGCAGCATCTGACAAGTCTTTGGACCTTTGTGAAATACACTGATCAGCCACAACATTATGACCACTGACAGGTGAAGTGAATAATTGATCATATTGGTACTATGTGGTGTTCTGCTGGAAAACCTTGGATTTTGCCATCTGTGTTGATGAGACTTAGACACCCAAATAAACATTGTCCCAGAACAAGCACACTCCCTCATGCAAATGGAAATCCCAAATGTCACTGGCCTACCCCCTCAGGAAAATGCACCCCACCACATGGCAACAACATCAAACAATCAGGAACATCTTGAGGAACATGACAATGGCCCAAGATGTTGATCTGACCTCCAAACTTCCTAGACCCCATTCTGATCAAGCATCAACAGGATGCAGTGGAACAAGTTTGATTGACAGAGGCCCCACTGCACAAGCCAGAGTACCCAAAGGATCCACTGCCAACGTCCTGGTGTGCCAGACCCCATAGGACCTCTGAGGGTGTCCTATGGGGTCTGGCACCAGGACATTGGCAGTGGATCCTTTGGGTACTCTGGGATTGCCATTTGCATGAGGGAGTGTGCTTGTTCAGGGATAATGTTTATTTGGGTGTCACATAGTAAAAATATGATCAATGTTATTCATTTCACCTGTCAGTGGTCATAATGTTGT
>OMNN01029604.1:0-17281 GCA_900302755.1 Chromis chromis
AGATATTTCTAGGTTTTTAACTGAGTTACTTCAACGAGTTTCAGTAAAGTTGTTCATCATCTGCATATACGAAAATATGACCAGATACTACAGAAAGAGCTGTATATTGAGTTTAATCACTGGGGTGATGTAGAAAACTTTGAAAGGTTCGATATAAATGCAACTTTCAGCCTCACCACGCCATCAGTGTCACCATCAGACTGATGTTTCTAGAAATAGGCAAGAATTTTCTACTGCAGTTGACCTAAAATTTAACGAAACAACTTTGATGATAATAAAGGTTTTGAAATATTCCATTCAGTTTTTTGCTACTTTACATTACTAAGCACCTTCACCTTAATCTGGAGCCCTAAAAAAACTTAACTGGTTCATGTCTTACATATAAAACTTAATAAACACTTTTTTAAAAAATTATCTGGCCAGATGTTTTGTGGTGTTCCACAGGGCTCTATATTGGGTCCTCTTATATTTTTTTTTAATATTTTTTCTTTCCTATTCACTTGAGGTGTATTTTTTCCAGTGATGATATTATCTTTTAAAATGATTTCTGGGGGCCTTTATTTGATAGTAACAGTGGAGACAAACAAAAAATGTGGCCAGTAAAGACCAAAGAAATGACATGTAATGTGCATTTTAACCACTCGTCACTCTCATTTAACATTAATTAAACAGTAATTAAAATGTATTTCCTTGTTAGATCCAATTGTAAAAACAGTATCAGTTCAATAGCAGCTGCTCAAAGACTTTATATGATCTGGAAACAGCCGTTTGTGGACTTTTGCAATGCAAACAAACTCATTAGTGTCAGTCGGTGTCTCGTTCTGATTTACATTTTATGCTTTTGCTACATTCAGCTCAGTCACAGCAGATTAATCTGGGAGAAAAACACCGGATTTCACAATAAAAATATTATATACACAAAATAAATCTGACACAGCACACATGTGGTTAGTGTACAGATCGCATGGATGTAAATTCCCTGTGCTTTTTCCATTTATCTATATTACACATTGTGTGAATAAAGGCACAAAATATCCCCAAAAACAAAGAAACACAGACAAGAAGCTTTCATATATATTTAAGTTGTGTTTTCTACTAAACTCCCTCTTTTCATTTTTAATTTCTTGTGACAGAATTTGATGTTTTAACAGCATCTTGGTACACATATTGTGATCATTCAGGACTCTGCAGAGCATCAAATATTAAGATTTTTGGAGGAAAATTTATTTCATGTGTTTAGCATTCACTGAAATCAAGACAATCTACTGTATGACAGCTTGTTTTATTACCTACAGAAAATGTTTAATTATAGAGATTTCAAACCAGAACATGGCAGGAAGAAGCTCTAATAACTAAACATCTGTTGTGTTAACTTCTCACTTTCCTTGTTTGTTCCCTGCAGACCTGAACTACTGCACCAACCATAAGCCCTGCCAGAATGAAGCCTCCTGTACCAACACCGGTCAGGGCAGCTACACCTGCACCTGCCGACCCGGATTCACCGGCAAGAACTGCGAGATCGAGACCAACGAGTGCGACAGCAACCCCTGCAAGAACGGAGGCAGCTGCAAAGTGAGTCACTGAGATCCATCCGACGAATCGTCCTGCAGAACCTTGAAGCTCATCTTCTGGTTTTTTGGTCATTAGCTGCTGAGGCGTCTTATAACTTTGGCTTCTCCTGCAGGATCTGGTGAACGACTACTCGTGTGCGTGTCCTCAAGGCTTCTATGGGAAGAATTGTGAGATCAGCGCCATGACCTGTGCAGACGGACCATGTTTTAATGGAGGGACCTGCTTGGAAAAATCCACTGGCGGCTACAGCTGCAGATGTCCACCGAGCTACACTGGCTCCAACTGCGAGAAGAGAATCGACAGATGCAGCAGCAACCCCTGCGCTAACGGTATAACTTCACTATAATAACCATCTGCAAATTTACGGTGGAGGAAACACCTTTTTAGATGTGATCTGAGTTAATAGAAGGAGGAACGATGCACCACTTTCTGACAGCTGGATGAAGAGCTTCAGGTGTTTGGATTCTGTTATCTGAGCTTAAACAAACTCGACAGAGTCGAGGCTTTTATTGTTTGTTTGAAACCTGCACAGCTTCTCTCCAGTGTTAGTAGATGTGAGCTGGATCCACCTGCTTCAGATTCACCAAACTGAGGCTTTTCTTGCTTTTCTGTCTCCTGTCGGTTGTTTCCATGCAGCTCAGTTGCTCTGCGATGAACTTATCTGCATATCCCAAAGGTGATGATCCTCCTGCAGTTAATCATTTATCTAAATGCTATAAAACCGTCAAACTGTTTACAAGAACACAGCGGGGTGAAGATTAAATGACGCCACAGGAGAGGGAACAACATCCGAGTTTTATGACCTGCCCTCACTGCAGCTCTCTAACCAGGACTCAGTCTTCTTTTTATGGCTCCTTGTCTAATAGAAACCTTCAGAGAGGTTGCAGCTGTGTTCCTTTGTAGTCTGCAATCAGTTGTTAAGTCAAGTTTGCTATAAATGTCGTATTTTACATTAAATTAGGTGCATCAGATTGAAGAATGAATAGCTGTGTATCGTCTGCATAAATAGATACATTTATTGAATCTCTTAAAAGAGAAGGGACATCTTTGGTGCAAGTCAGACAAGACAACAAACATATTCAGTGTTTGGATTTGTTTTGTTTTTTTAAAGATTTATTTTTGGCCTTTTATTGAATAGGACAGTGGATAGAGTAGGAAATGGGACAGAGTGGGGAAGGACATGCAGTAAACCCCTGAGGTCAGAATCGAACCCAGGACAGCCGCTACGCCTCTGCACTTGGGTCAGGCTACATAACCATTAGGCTATCGGGGCGCCCTTGATTTGTTGTTTGATGCTCAGGACATTTTAGTCTCAACTGGAGCAGCTGACATTAAAAAAACACAACATTTAAAGAAATATGCATGTGTTAATTTGACCTCGGACTTTTAGCTCATAATAAATCATTAAATGAAGCAGGCCTGCTGGTAGCTTCTTATTACAGCGACAACATAAATATAATAAGACATTGTTGGTGTTGGAGCAGATCCATGAAGTTAATGACCTTAATGTCAGCGAGTTAAATCACATGGAAACTCAACAGTTTTTTTCCAAAACAGTGAAGTTTCCAGTAAAAGTTAATGTAGATGCACAACTGTGTTTTTGTAGATTTTCGCAGCAGGTTTTTGTCCTTTTTCAGTAAATTTTACTACAGTTTTAAGAACCTTCTTTGAAATTCCTGCAGTGCGTTTGTGTGCAAACCATCTGGAAGCACTTTCAAATCCAATCAGGAGAATGTGAACGTGGCTGAAGAATCCAGGTCACAAACATTTACACTGTAGATATGATTCATTCATTCAGTGCAGGAGCCTTTAATGCTGCTGCATGAGCTGACATCCATCTTCCATTAGCTGCAGGAGTCGACTCTGTTAACAGGAGCTGCAGTTGATTTAATAGCAGTAAAAGGAGATCATAGCCCTGCTTTAGTATTCCTTCTGCATGTAGATTTAAACCTCAGAGGGAGAGTTTTGGATTTGAAACAACATGAATTCAACGATCAGGCGTGCCCTAGATCTTTCTGTGAATCAGAGTTTGTTGTTTTAACTGTGTACACAAGGATTAAAGCAGCTGACATCAGCTCCTGCCTCTGAGTTTGTGTTTCAGGTGACGAGTCATGACAAGGTTTATTATTAAAGCAACATTATACCAGATTTGAGGTTATTCTTTGCATGTGAGCACAGATTTCGATACAAAATGAAGGATTTTAACACCTCGACCTTCATAACAAACGTTTATTATATATTATATATTTCTTTCCAGTGATTAGGCACAAAAATCATCAACAAAAAAGTACTCGATTCCTCTCAAATTTGCTGATTTAGGCCCTAAAAACTCATCTCTGTGTGTCAAACGTACATATTTTGACGTACTTTTCATGAAAATGCCTTAAAATGTGCAGATCTACGAATTTCTCTCCATGCACCTCTTTCCACTCGCTGCAGCTTGAGCACACCAGCTCACCAAAACACTGTAAACCTACCAAAACCGATTCAGATGAATAATAAAGATACTAAAAGCTCCACCCTTGAAAGTCTGAATCTGCATCTTTGCAGTTTCAAGGCATTTTTTAGGTTTTCTAGAATAAAAAACATCATGAACATGATTTTTTTATTGTATTTGTCTGTCAGAAGGCAGATAAACTCCCGTATTGTCATGTAGCAGCTTGTGAACATGTCTTATCGCATCTTCGTCCTTGTTGTCGTAAACAAACCTACCTGGTTGCTGTCGTTGCTCGGTCAGGAATTCATTTCTGGCAGCGTCTCTCAGCCTGATGGAGCCAACAGCATCGCGCTGATCCACGGCTCATTTCTTTTAGGAAATGTGCACAACAAGGCATGATGATTGTAAAACTGTCTCGTTGTCGCACGCAAGTGTCTGTAAACCCTGTGTGTGTTTGTGAAACCTCTAGTTTGTTGATGTTCCTTCTTTTAGGCGTTTATCTTCACATTTGAAACCTGCTGCAGACATATTTCATTGTAGTCAAAGCTGAAAAAGAAAAAAAAAATTCACATCATTCTGACTTTTTATGTTCTGTCGTTTTTTGACAGCACTCTGAATGAATGCACCACGCAGGATGGATAAGATGACCAAGATTGTGCAGCTCTGAGGCGTGTTGACAGTTAGAAAGATGCAAAAAAAACCCCGACCAAACTGAACTTTATGAAACTTGGTAGAGAGGTGAAGTGTGGTTAAAGGAAGATCAGGTTAAATTTTGGAAGATCTGAACTTCTTTCGTCAAAATTTGCAATATAGAGCATTGACCTTGGTTTAGAAAAAATCAGAGCGTGTTTACTGTGTGTTTGTTATCTGCAGGGAGTTTCATGTCTCTGCAAGTTTAATTTCACATCGTTGTGGCATGAAGTGCAAACACAGAGGGGCCTGGAGGGAGGATAAAAATGATTTAAATGAAAGTACTGTTAAGAATTAGGGATGCTATTGACACCACTGAGTTTGGAAATTCTGTTTATCCGCATCTGCAAATCTTATCAGGATGAAGTGATGCTTGTCAGAGAAATAGGATGGACAGAGATTCTCAGGGTTTGTTAAGCAACCTGTTCTTAAGTGTTTTCCAGTCGGGTCGAACCAAGTGGAGACACATAATCAGGATCAGACGGCTCCACTGGCACAGCTAGCATCACACAACAAAACCATATCTACAAATATTACAATTAACACTCGGTTGTGGAGCCTTCAGTCCTCCCTCAGGTCCTCATTAGCGTGCAGAAACGGCTGCCTGCTTATCTTCAATCTGCAGTCATTCCTGAACCTCAGTCAGCCTGACGGACGGGAAACATCTCGACTGAAGCTTCGCTCTGTTTGCAGTGTTGCAACACAGCAGCCAAATATGGAGCTGTTTTTACAGCCTGCAGCTTTGGAGTCGAACCCAGAATGAACCCAAAGATCCCGTTTCAACGTCTGCAGGCATTTCAGTTGATGCAGGACCGAAGTCTTCAGCTCCTGTTTCCTCTCCTTTCCACTAAAACTCAGACTGACTCGGTTCACGAGCTTTATTAATCTCAACTAAGTAATGTGTAAGACTGCTCAGTTTGTGTCTTTTCCTCCAGTTTTCCACGGTTTTGATTTTACAGCAAAGTTCACCATTCATGTCGGCCATGTGGCTTCTCTTCTCCGGTGATGGAAAACAAGCATGTTTCTAATCACGCCCACGACTGTTGTGAGGAAATGCTGTAATAAACAAGTTTTTTTCCCCTGCCGTCCAGATGGAGTCTGGGCTGTAACCTCTTTCTTCTCTCAGCAAGATTAAGAAGCGCTGATGAGATATTACTTGTTTTTGCGACACGTTCCAGTCTCATTTTTTCGCCTTAATATGATTATTAACTATTTTAGATCATTAGTATTTGGAAAACTTGTTTTCAGCTCTTAATTTTGGTGTTTTCAGACTAAGACTGAAACAAGACGTTTCAGATGCATCAGACCCTCTGGCATCCCTCAGGGCTCCATCCTGGGTCCTCTGTCTTTCAGTTTGTTTGTATGTTGCTGCTGCTGTTTAAAAATAATACATTTTTTAGATGTATGTTCTTTACTCAGATCTTGAGTGTTTCACCACAATATTATATTGTGGGTATATGTAAGTATTTTCAGAGCACATCCTCTCCTCTTTAATGCATGCTTCCTTTAAAATTCAGCAGATTGTGTTATCTAAGTTATCCATGTCATGTCAACAAAATCTCACTTGTTTTTCCACCATTTCTCCTGCTCAGTTTTTGTGTCCAGATTCTTATGAGGCTGTGAGGCAGAACCAAGAGCTTCATGAACCCCAAAAAAGAAAGATTTACACAAAAGACAAACTTTTCTACACTGACTACACACTGACATTTTCTTTCGGTTCTTAGCATCCAGATTGTGAATTTGAGCATAAACATGACACATCCTTTGTCTTTTGTTGCATTTGTCTTTTTTTTTTTTGCATTAATCTCCTCTCGTGGTATTGGCTAAAACCCTCCCTGTCTTCTCCTTGCAGGTGCTCAGTGTTTGGACCTCGGTAACCGGGTCATGTGCCGCTGCCTGCAGGGTTTCTCGGGTTCCCGCTGTGAGACCAACATTGACGACTGCGCCAGCAACCCGTGTCGGAACGCCGGCACCTGCGTCGACGGCGTCAACGACTTCACCTGCACCTGCACACTTGGCTTCACCAGCAAGGACTGCTCGGTGCGAACCAGCCCCTGCGACCAGTTCCCCTGCGACAATGGCGGCACCTGCTACACCCACTTCACTGGGCCGGTTTGTCAGTGTCCGCCGAGCTTCATGGGCGCCCGCTGTGAGTACTCGGTCGCCACACCTACCATGAAATCGCCGAGGGATGACGACGCCCCTCCGGCGCTGATCGCCGCCGTAGCTCTTGGTTTGGTGACACTGTCGCTGCTGATTTGTGCCGCTGTCCACATCCTGCGGCAGCTCCAGCGGAGTCGGGAGCTGGCGGCGATTTCCACGTCGGTGAAGAATGACCTGGAGACGGTGAACAATCGCAACGCCGTGATAGGAGGTGGAGGACCGAACAACGGGGGTTTACCTGGAGCTCCACTGGGCAGCCTGAAGGAGAAGGAAGCTCTGCTCATCCCTGGAGGTCATCTCAAAGTGTCCAATAAGGACGCAGCGCTGGTGGAGAAGGGCGGCGACAACGTGTCCATGTTTAAAAACAAAATGGCCGACTGTAACCTGGCGAAGGAGGAGCAGCGCCTGGACAAGAACAAGTTTGACCTGTAAGGATTTGATGGTTTGATGGTTTGATGGTTATCTGTGTGTGTGTTTTCATGCTTTCTGCCTTCACTTTTCCTCTTGTGAAGACGAGTCGCAGCAGGTTTGTCATGTTATCCAATCAGCCGGCGTCTTTCACAAATTGTGTCTGTCTCAGTGCTTGATGCTGCCGCTGCTGTAACCGACCTTCTCTCTCTTTTCTCTAACAGTAAGAAATGTGACTCTTCCACACTCTTTGCTAAGGAGAGTCTGTATCACTCAGTGTTCATCATCCCGGAGCAGATGGAGCAGTGTGTGCTTGCTACTGAGGTGAGAATCCACCAACATAAGTGTTTATTAATCCTGTTCATCAGAAAATAATCACACCTCCAGTTTGTTATATCAGGTTTTATTGTTGTGAGCATGGAAGTGGTGGCAGAGGTCGAAATATATATTCCAAGTTTAATAGTCTGAACATTTAAAAGGCTTCTTTAAACTCACGTTATGTGTTAAAGACACTGCATTTAGACTTTTTCACATTTTTTAAAAACTTATTCATGTTTTTTATTTTTAGATAAACAGCTTATATGACTGTGGGATCAGATCTCTTTTTGCACATGGGTAGTCAATACAAAAGAACTGGATATCAGCACTTTTGAAGAACTTAAATTGGTAAAACTAAATGCTATAAATCAGTTTAAATGTACAATATTTTAAAAGATGCTGAATTAGTTTTTCAACCCTTTCAGACCGGATGCAACTTAAGCATGTGCAATATACAACTGTGCAAAATCACTTAAATGTCAAATGATTTGTTTCATTACTTTGAAATTGAACAGTAGGTATTTGCTCATATTTAAAAGTAAAAACAGTTTAGATTTACTATATTAAAAATACACACTCAACAGTAGAAGTTTAATGTAACAAACGTTCTTTGGTTCTTGAGATTCAAATCAAATTTGTATGTCCAAGTTTATATTTGATGAACGACTCAATCCGCAAATTTCTGCAGAGATTTTTACAGTTAATCTTTGCTGGAGGGGTTGTGTTGCTCAACCTCTCTCTTTAAATGTTGTTCTGTTGGATTCAAGTCAGCTGACATTTTGTCCAGGTCATAGTGTTCACTTTGTTCTTCTGTAAAAACTCTTTGCTTTGGATGGTTCTTATGTTGGAATATTTCATTTCTTAAAACTTCGGCAGACTGGGAGTCGTCTTGTCAGCCAGTATTTTGGTTTATCCACAAATATTCATGATGCATCTATAAATGTCATCTCCTCAACACCATTTTCTCTCATGCAGCCCCATATTATCACACTCCCACCTCTGTGCTTCACTGTCAGGACTATGCATTCACTGTGGTAGTCCTGGTCAGGTTCATCTGAGCCCAACAAATTTCTCTTCATCTGACCAAAGAATGTTCTCCAACATTCATCGGGCTTCTTTTCATGTTCTTTAGCAAACTTTCATCTGAAAGTTTTTCACCAAACAGCTTGACCTCTGTCCGTAGAGGTTGATGTTCTGAAGTGTCACTTCAGAACATCAATGAAAAACTGATTTCCATTGATAACCCCTGTGCCAAATCTGAAGCAGCTGCTGTCTGTTTTTCACAGCCAGATTGTAAAAGTAGTTCACTGTCCGTGGAGTAATTTTGGGAGGACGACCATTGCAGCTCTGATTAGTGGTACTATGGCTCCTTTTATACCTCCTGATTACTGCTGACACTGTGGGTCACTGATTTTTAGTTGCTCACTGATCTTCCTGGATCCTTCTCCATCTGTGTGAAGTCTCCCAGTCAGATTTTTCAGTTCCTCTGTTCATTTCTTTTCCATGTGGAGCTATGATAACTTTTTGAATCATTTGACATTTGAGTGATATTGCACAGGGTTGTACTCATTTCTGTTGTGTACTCTATATACCTTTAACATTAGGTGAAACATATGCATATCCCTTTAAGACTGCAACATATTTATGTATATCCCTTTAAGACTGCATGCAACATATGTGTGTATATCTCTTTACCACTGGGTGCAGCATGTGTGTGTGTATCCCTTTAAGACCAGATGGAATAATAGGGTATGTGTCCCTTCAAAACAGGATGCAACATACAAATGTGTATTCCTTATAAAACTGGGTATGTCTCTTTAAGACTGCAACACAAGTGTGTATATACCTTTAAGACAGGATGCAACATGTGTGTATAGCCCCTTAAGACTGCAACATATGAGTGTGTTTATGTCCCTTTAAGACTTGGTTCAACAGATGCATATCCCTTTAAGACTGGGTGCTACTGCAACATATGGGTGTATATCATTTTAAGATTAGGTGCAACATATGTGTGTGTATCTTTTTAAGAATTTGGTGCAAGACATGTATGTTTATCCCTCTAAGATTGGATGCAACATTTGCGTGTATAACCATTTAAGACTTGTTGCAACATATGCACATATATTTAAGTCAGGGTGTAACATAAGACTGGATGCAACTGCAATATATGCCAATTTTGGGTTGGCCTCTGGAAATTTCTAGCAAACTGACTGGGGATGTTGTTGGACAGTGGAAGAAACAATTCAAAGAGTTGCTAAACTTGATCAACGCATCCTGTGGAGGAAGCTCAGGTTTAGCCTTGGCCATGTCCTTGGCAGTCATTGCTTAGGTACTCAATAAGCTCCTTGGTGGCAAGATGACAGGTGTGGACGAAATCCATCTTGAGATGCTGAAGGCTCTTTTGAGACACTAACACTGTTAAGCTGTCTTGGTTGAAACATCTTTTCAGTGTTGCTTGGTGGTCAAGGACAGTGGTGGTTCCCATTTTCAAAAAGTGGGACCAGAGGTTGTGGTCCAGTTACAATGTTACAATTTCATTTAGCAGACGCTTTTATCCAAAGCGATGTACATAGGTGGGTAGGTGGGGCAACATTAAGGACCTTGCCTAAGGGTACTCACTGGATACCTGCGCCCTGACCGGGATTTGAACCACCGATCTCCCATGCCAAGGTCTGGGGTGTTAGTTATTGGATTCAAGAGGAGCAATTCGAATTCCGCCCTGGCTGTGGAACAGTTGACCAAGTCTATATTCTTGGAGAGTTGCTAAGGAGGTGATGGGAGTTTGACCAAACAGTCCACATGTGTTTTGTGGAAGACCTACAACCATATTCCCCAAGGAAGTATTGGGGTATCGGAGCCAATGCTACATTTCAATAAGTCCATGTACGAATAATTGAGAGCTGTTTGTATTCTCAGCAAAAAGTCAAACACATTTCCGGTGGGTGTTGGACCAAATTTGCCTCGTCTCCAATCCTGTTTGTGATATTCATGGACGGATGTCAAGGTGCAGCCGAAGGAGGGAGTCCGGTTTGAGGAGGGAGTCTCTGCTTTTTGCTATTGGCTTCATCAGACCTTCAGCAGAGGTTTGCATCCAAGTGTGAAGCAGCACATCCAAGTTTGAGGTCATGGAAATCGGTGGATTGTGCCCTCGAGGTTGGAGGTAAGTTTTTGCCCCAAGCGAAGGAGTTTAAATATCTCTGGATCTTGGAAAATGGAGCAGGAGGTGGATAGATGGATTGGTGCAGCATCAGCAGTGATGCATACTGAAGAGGGAGCTCAACTGGAAGGCAAAAACCTCAGGATCCTGCAAGGGGAACTTGTTGGAAAACGTTGCTGGGTAGAGGGACGTCTGGAAGTCCCTGCTGCCACCAAGACCTGATTCTGACTAAGTTGAAGAAGAAAATGGATAAATATTGTAGTTGCACCCAGTCTTAAAGATATATATGTCACAGTAGAAATTGCAATCCAGGATAATCGCCGATTGTCCTAGGACAGATGGGAGTCTCTCGTAGGACAGTTTGCGATCAGGATCTGTCCTTGGACAATCGGTGATCCTACTAGTACAGATTGCAATTGCAATCTGTCCTAGGACAAACTTAAATTTATTTTAATGATATGATGTTAAAATAAAGGAAACAACAATATTCTTACAAATACACCAAGAAAACACTCCTTTTATGATCAAATTAATACATTCCCATTTATGAGTTTATTATACTTATTTATAGTATTTACAGTCTATTCTGACATACTCCAACAGTATGTGGGTGGCACTTGGTTGAACGTGGTAGTCCAGCTTTTCTTGCATCCCTAACCCTCACCCTAACCATAATTAAAAGACTTCTGTCTTTAAGATTTATATTGTATTGTATTGTTCTTATCGTTTTTTTGTTATTGTCCTAGTAGAATCGTCGATTGTCCAAGGACAGATTGCGATCGGAGTCACTCCTAGAGCAGATTGCAATCGGGATCTGTCCTAGGACAATCGGTGAATATTCTGGATCGCGATTTCTACTGTGACATATACATGCATATGTTGCACCTAGTTTAAAAGGGATATACACACATTTGTTGCATCCGGTTTAAATGGGTTAAAAAGATGTTGTGTTACTTAATGGGATGGTTTAACATAAATAAATTATGCATTTCTGATCATTTGATCTATATAGAATTTTTTATTTTGAGTAATTTTAATGAAATGAGATGATGTTTGACAGCTGTTTTGTGCTGACAGATAATTTAATATGCCGAAAAATGCATTTAAATTGAAAAAGTTTCATGAATGCTAGTTTTATTCAAGAAAAAATGACTTCACGGTTTTTCTCAGAGTGCAAAATAGCAGGAAATACATGATTTGCAGGGAGAACAGGAGTGCATTATGATATGCTATTTGATATGCTATTTTTTTTAACTTTATAATTCATTGTAATTGTCGACATTACGTTTTTTAGACTCCATTTTGGTTTAAATTTCCCAGTTTAGGAAACCAAACTTTCCAAATTTAAACTTCCCACTACACATCCTACTTTGAAATGTGATGCTGAAGGATTTTAAAAACTCTCATATTGTACTTTAATGTGCTTGTTTTCTCTATGAAATGTTCATACACGCTGATGACTAACCGCTGTTTCTCTGTGTCGTTCTCAGGTATAACCTCGAGTTTTCAGACCGCCAGCGGAGAAACTCTTTCGCTGGAGGCCTGAAACCTTTTTTTGTCCAGGACAGAACACCCAGAGGATCTATTCTACACACATTTTTATTTAATATTTATTACTGCTGCTCAACGGAAAGAAAAAAAAAGACATGACTTGTGTATTGATTCTGCTTTGATACTGACAATGTTCGGATGACAATGAGGAGGAGGAAAGACTGAATGTCCGGCGCCATTTGCACTATTTATCTTTTTTTTATACTTTAAATCTTAATATAAGTTTCTGCCTGTCTGTCCTATTTTAATTTTCTGTGGATCAAACAAGACGTGAATTGGCCACCAATCAGAAAGACCGGTGCCTTAGCTATGCTCCCTAATCATTGTGGCAACGTTTTCACGATCAGTTTCCCAATAAGATGTCAATCAGATCTCCAAAAGGACCTGCTTATGGGAGACAAAACTTTATATTTTAGGTCAAACAACCTGAACTGTTCAATGGATAATTTTTCGGAAAGTTGAACTGGATATTTTGTGAGTGACTTTTTATCATCTCGCCGTCCAATTTGTTTAATTTTTCAGTTTCTTTGGAAGTGAAACATCACACCGTGGCCTGTAGGAAGAAGAACGTCAGCCTTACAATCACCGTCCAAACCTACAAACTCTGAAGTGCCTCTTCTTATACAAATCAGCAAAAAGACTTCAAGCCAGCATTCAGAACAAGCAGAATCTACTGGAAGAAAGGGAGACTTTTTATTTGTAGTGTAAATCCTGCCCAGAAATGTCATTTAAATCAGGAATGAGCCTTTCTCCTGGTATTTAAATCTCTCATGTATCTTTCTGGTTGTCCTAATTCACAGATTACAGTCTGAATAAGGTTTCGGGGAATCAGGAAGAGCTTGAGCTTCTGTCAACAGTCAGCTGATTTCACTTCATGAATCCAGCCGAGTCGGATTACAATTTTTTCGTTTGTCTTCCTGCAACTACTTCGGACTTCTCCAGAGCGTTGCTGGTTGTGCAAATCTATTTTTCTATGAATCAAAAAGCTGCAGACTTGCTTCCTCTTTCTGCCTTTATCAACCACTGCTGTCACAGAAAGTAAACAGGTAAATAATAAACACCCGTGATGTTGTTCTGCAACTTTATCTGAGTCTAAACAACAACTCTGGGTGAAAAAAAAAATTATTATACCCGTGAAGGACTCCAAAGAGAGTTTTTATTCCGTCTTTTTTTAACTAATCCATTTTGATACCAAAAATATATGTTTTTTCCTGTGTAGTCCTGTCTTTGTACTATCTTCATTAATTTAAGAAAACAATGCAATGTGTACATATCCTCCAGAAGACAGTTTTCCTATTTAATTTTGCCCTTTTGTACATATGTTTTTTTTTTGTATTTATGAAAGAGAATTGTATATATGTCTATGTTATTGTGCCTAATGTCTCAGTCAGAATCAAGAAATATATATTTTTCATAAATAAATTAGAAAAAGAAACATAAATGCTACTTTCACTGTGCTGTTTTTGCTGTTTCTATTTTTGGCTTTTCACCTTTTACTCAGATTTTTATCTCTCACGCGATCAGATCAGTGAGATGCTCTGATATGAGGAAGTATTGAGCAAGGTGTTGTTTTTTTTGCTTTATTCTCTATATTGGCACATCTGAAAGTTCATTATCTGTTTTATTCCACTGTAAGGTGTCACCTTTATCACTTATGTTGTTTTTTATTGTTTACTGCTCACTTTGGGGTTGAGATCCAAAAACTAAATTTGGGTTCCAATGTGGAGGTGATACTGAATCAGTCTTCTGGGTATTTTTAGTGCTTTTGATTGAGATTTGTCAAGCAAATATAGCATCACTTTAAAAAAAGAATTTCAACACACTTTAATTTAGTTTCATTTTGTTTGTGGCTTAAGTTTAGTTTCAGTTTTTCAACATTGCTGCTTTATCAGTATGTCAAAGTGATGAAATTCTGCCATTCAGACAAAAGTCGCTTTTAGTTTTCCTCGCAAAGTCTACAAAAATCTAACAGCAACTGTGACCTGCTGTTAGATTCTGATCCATCCTGTCTCCATGTCAGGGATTATTTATATTTTTAACTAATTAATAAGGTTAAATGTGGAAATACATGCAGCTTTCTCTCATAAGGATCCCGCTGCAGGTATTTAATCAACTCAGACAAAATATTCCTAAACAGCTGGAAGCAACAAACTGTTTTGATAAGCTTCTGCTTATCAAAACTTGGATTACATTGTTTTTGAGTCTCTTGCAGTAAAAGTTCATTTTTATTGACATTTCAGTTGTAAACTGAATGAGAAAGGAGCTTTGTGGTTTTCAAACTCTGTCTTTGACTCTGTGTGATGTTTTTGGACCAGTATTGGTAGTAAAGGCGCTTCACACAACTGAAAGTACAACGTAGGCTAACCTTGTGGGAAACTATCCGTTAGTTTGATTGGTTGCAGTTAAGACTTGTTACTGGTCCGAACTTATAAGATTGTGACTTTTCCAGAAAAGTGAGCAGGATTTTCATTCAGACATGAGACCAACATGTTCAGATATCATTAGATTAAAGGAAATGAGTGCAGATCTGAAAGGCGAAACTCTTTAATTTAAGAAAGGACCCTTGTTCGGATTAAAATACACCTTTTGACAATATTAACCAAATGTTAGAAGGCAAACATGTTACCTGAACCTATTTTCATGGGTTTATACGTCTATTGAACTACCCTGCATATTGAAAAATTATGCGAATGAGTAGCCAGTGTGTTCCAATTTTTCCTGACAAAGCGGCAATATGCTGATTCACACAAGTCACACACTTTAATCTTCACGCTTCAGCTTCTGTTTGATATTTAACTAGTTCATAACAAGCTAATGAGTGGATTTTGTTTCTAGTCTTTATGCTAAGCTAAGCTAACCAACATCCAGCTCTCAGCAAAATTAAACATAATTTCTCAAAATAAAATCTTGTAAATCTTTTTTTTTTTTAAATAGTATCTTCTGACAATTACTAAGTTTTTCTGCCAAATGCCAATAATGTGTAGACATGACTTATGAAATTGGCCTGAAGTTGTGCTATTTATAAACCCATTAAAGCACGTTATTTTTAAATAACAAAGTAATTGCAGAACACATGGACATGTGCATAAGAAATGCTTTCTTAGTGCAAATTTAACAGAATGGTCCCTTAATTGATGAATCAATCAAGCCAAAACTTGATGAAAAATATCCATATTTCTATTTTATGACAAATAATGTCGTCACTTTGCGCTTCAAGAGGCCTTTTGGTTTTGGTTTTACAACTTCATTAGTGTCAAAATAATCTATATTAGTTAAAAAATCAATTTGAATTGAGTTTTTTTGTATTAATAGTTATTCATAAATGATGTGAGATGCAGTAAAATTGTGTCTAAAAAGGTTTCTGAGTGGTTTGTGGCAGCTGCCCAGTATAACCAGTATAACCAGTATACATCCTCTGTGCACCTGCTGCTAAGCTCTTTGGTCACGCTGCTGTTTGTGTTCATGTTGTGTGTCAGAGATTAAACTGTGTTCAGAATATTCACACTGAGCTGTTATCACACAGAAACACACAACAAGAGGCTGATTATCAGTCGATCAGGTTTGAGCTGTTTGGAATAAATTTAGTTTACTGCTGCAAAACAAACCTCACTGCTTTGTCACTGTGGATACAGAAAACACTGGTGGTGGAGTGAATTCAAATTTTATTCCTGATTGTGTCATAGTGATCATCATGTTCATGCAAAATATATGAAAACACATATTTAATTTTTTACATCTTGTTTTGAATTGAAACTTAATTTAGCCTGAAAAAAAAGGAAACCCAACCTGATGTTCATACTTTGGATTCATCAGGTTTTCTATATATAATACTGTAAAATCTTAACCTTTATATTTAAATTACATTTAATTTCCATAATAAATATTATT
Organism: Chromis chromis; assembly: GCA_900302755.1. NCBI lineage: Eukaryota > Metazoa > Chordata > Actinopteri > Pomacentridae > Chromis > Chromis chromis. The sequence goes on from OMNN01029604.1 coordinate 16,185, forward strand.
GTCAAGTCTTAACTTTAATATTTAAATTACAGAGAGATTTAGATAATAAAAGATACTGTAAGGCCTTAACCAGAATATTTAAATTACATTTAATTTCCAAAATAAATAATATTGTTGAGTGCTTACTTTATTATTTGAATTACATAGAATAATTTATTTTCACTGATGAATGAAGAAAGCATTTAACTTTGAATATTTGTCTAGTTTGCCCAAGTAATTCCGTGTTGCAGTTAATGACCCTCATTTCTTGCGTATCTTATCTTTCCCCCTCTGTTGGTTTCAGTGTGTTGACTCTAATTATCTGTGTTTAAACTTGATCAAACTGAACATTTTAGGTCAAATTAAAAGCTTCTCTATTAGCTTCATGCTTCCTTTATATCCTACTTTTTAAATTTCTTTCAACATCCAGTGTGTTTCCTCGTCTTTTCCCTCCCTGCTTGGTTTACAATTTCAGTTAGTTGATCTGCTGGTTAATGATTATCTGCTGCCACGTGTCAAACAGCAGCAGAGAACTTCAGACTCTGGTTCACTGGCTGCTCACCTGAAACACTCACCTGAAACACTCACCTGTCCTCAGGCTGAGCTCTGCTGAACTCACCTGCTGCAAACAGAAACCATCAGAGGTCAGAGGTCAGAGCACTCAAAGTGAAACTGATCTGATCATCACAATTTTCTGTTTTTGACTTTAGAGACTCAATGTAAAGGATGAAAGCGTTAATTTGATTCGTTCACAGCAGCTGTGAAAAGTTCCTTCTGGTTTCGCAAGAAAGTCCAATTTGAGAAACAGATCCAGGAGTTTAAACATTTACCAAACTGCATAGAGGATTCAGCTTTTATCAGCTGCAAACAATAAAACCAGCAGAAAGACAACATTCATGTAATCAAACTATAAAAACAGGCCATACTGTAAATAATATCCACATAAAAAAAAATACAAATTACAAATAGTCATTTGTATTTTTATAATTTGTGACTGTAAAATTATACTTTTTTATTGTATTTGCATCAACAAAAATATCATTATTTTATAGATATTTGCAGTTATCTGAAATAAAAATTATGTATATTACGAAGAGAAAAACGGAAAATCATAAAAT
>OMNN01029607.1:0-10001 GCA_900302755.1 Chromis chromis
GAACACCTTTAGGATGAATTAGAGCGAAGACTGAGAGCCAGGCCTTCTGGTCCAACATCAGTGCCTGACCTCACAAATGCACTTCTGGAAGAATGGTCAAAGATTCCCATAAACACTCCTAAACCTTGTGGAAAGCAGAAGAGTTGAGGTTGTTATAGCTGCAAAGGGTGGGCCAACTCCATATTAAACCCTACGGATTAAGAATGGGATGTCATTAAAGTTCATGTAAAGGCAGAGGGGCCAATACTTTTGGTAATATAGTGTATGTTCGCTCTTGATACCCCTGTATATAGATAGAAAGATGGATGGATAGATTCAAGAATAGGTTAATAGAATATCAGCTTCCACTTTCATGCAGACAACACTCTAATATATCTTTGCTCAGAACACTGTGAAGCTGCTAAACTGAGTTCATGACATCCATAGGTGGATGTCATCAAATTTCCTGCAGCTAAATGAAGAAAACACAGAGCTATTGATCAATGGGTCAATATAGTGCAACCAAGTATTACACAGTCTTGGTTCTGTGTAGCATTCAGTAACTGAAAGAAATCTTGGTGTATTTGAGGTCAAAACCGCAGCTTAGATGAACTTGTTAAATCAATGTTCCAACCCTGCTATCATGTCAGAAATATTTCTTTCTACCAGAAAATCTAGGGTCTCTTATTTACGTGTTCAGAGCTCCACAGCCAGTATTTTTATTCTAGGTTAGAAAATATGACCACATCTCACTGATCCTGGCTTCAGTACACTGGTTACTTTCAGAATTTATTTCAAGTTTTTACTGATAACTTATAAATCCCTGTGAAGCTATTTATCAGATCTTTTATTGAATTTTGGCTTCATGAGATCTTTTGATGCGTCCAGATTGATACACAAAGGTGAGAGAGCCTTTGCATTTGCACTCCTAGATTTTGAAGTGATCCCTTTTAACCAACCCCCTTTTTAAAAATTGCTTTTCTGTGATTTAGTTTCATGACAGTTTTGCTCATTTTAGCTTAAATTCCACCTGTTTTTGTGTCTTTCGTTACTCTGACAAGTCAAAATGTCTACAAAGACAGCAAATCACAGCAGAGAAAAAAAATAGTTCTAAACAAACACATTGTTTCATGCTTTTTGTTTACTGGAAACAACAGTGCCCAGCTGTTTCAAGAATCTTTTTAGCCTATATTCATGATTAGTCTTTGAAAATACCGGAAATATGTCTGATGTGGAAATAAAAGGGCACAAACTGTAAGGTACAGACAGAGTGGGGAAGTCAGAAAATACTGAAATACACAGCATCAGCCCGACAATTGCCCAAATCAGAAGACGGAGGGCAGCCTTAGATGGGCTTCTGGCACTACAATTGATCACTTATCCCAAGATCACGATGAAAAGACAAGCCTGTCCACAACATGTCCCATGATGTCAACCAATTGAAGAAACAGGACAAAGCATAAGACAGGCTAAAGGACAGACAATCTAAACTGTGTTCTTGGTGTGACCCACCATTAGATCTGCATGATATTTTGCAGGTCATAAAAGATGGTCAGCTATTATATTGTTATATTATTATGTAGTCTGTCTCTCAGCTAACTCATGGCAAGAATGTATGACTTTATATATAAGTATACCTCACAGGACATAATGATGCATTATCTGTCCCAAGGAACTGTTAAGTCTTTGCAGTATGGATTTCGTTGCATAAGAATAGTAAAAAATATAAAAGAAATAAGCCTAAACGAGTATTTCTAGTTTTAGAATAGGACCAACAGTACTGTAAAAGTCACTCAACAATACTCAGAACATGGAACACTAAGAGCAAAGCTTCCTGCTGCACTGAATGTAGATCATAGATTTATTAAACACTGGTGAGAGTTTTTGTCGTACCTCTGGGGGACTGTCATGTCCTGTTTCATTACCTCTCTGTGTGTTTAGATGGACCAGTGGGTTACGCAGGGAGGCACCGACCCCTTGCCGCTGGAGGAAGAGCACTGCTCTGCGGTGGAAGTTACAGAGGAGGACATCCAGAACTCAGTGAAGTTTGTACCCAGCCTCTCTGCAGTGGTAAGAAACACAGAGCGTCTTCCATTCATCGGTCACTTTTATGTCAAATCGATGCATTCAGCAGAGCAGCTGCTTCTTTACAACTGCAACTATAATTGCGACAAAGCACGGCAACACAAGGCAGCCATGTTCATCTTTATAGAGGACAAGGTTGCCTTTGTTGTTTCTCAACTTTGAAATGAAAAAAAAAAGCACCTCGTTGCCTTCAGTTTGAATAGTGTGTTTTTCTGTACCTTGAAAGCTTTTCATGTGGTTTGCCACAATCAAACCGTGCTGCACTCCCTAAAACTAGATTCTGCACCATCTGGCTCCACTAATGCTTTAATGCTGGATTAATTTGGAAACAATTTCACAAAATGGCATTGGTATACAAAGCATTATTAATGCTATTTGTCCATTAATTCACTCACAAAATTGAGATGTTTTCCAAGAGTAGATGCAGCACACTTTACAGACAGGTTTACAGATTAACCAACTGTTGAAGAAGGAGAGGACATCAGGTCGTCACAATGTCATGATGGCTTATATATGTAAAATTCAACCAGTAAAATGACATTTTAGAGCTTCATTAGAGTTCAGTGCTTGTATTTCTGAAGACTGGCTCTAGCTGCCCAACATGAAAAACGGCAGCCACTACTAGCAGCAATAATATTAACTGAGACTAGAGCCACCATCGTGTCACCACTGATTTGTGTCATTTGAAAGCCTCAAGTTAGGAATTTAGACATCAGCATCTCGGTCTTTTGAAACTGATCATAATGAGCGAGGGATGTATCTGACTAAGAAGTCCAACACACAATAAAACGTATCTGTTTTATCATCTATTTTACTCTAAATGGCACCGTAATTTACCTAAATGAACATAATGCGTTAATGAAGGAGATTTGAAACTGTTATAATTAAGACCATAAGCTCATTAGGAAAATGTTTACTGAGGTAATAAATCAAGTTAGAAGTAGGGCTGTTTTTCTCATAGACTTCTATAGATCTCTATCAGATCTCGTTCACAAAAGATTAAGGTAAAAAAAAAAAAAAAAAGTATGCTGCCATGTGTGACAAACCTGTTGTTTGTCTTTTGTACAGGTTACGGGATATTAGCAACGTTAGCATTTATGAATTTCCTGCTGTTCAGCATCAAAATATTGAATTCCATGCAATAGATATATATATCAGTGCCCTATGTTTCCAACAGCTCAGATACCTGCAGTGTTAGCATGCAAAGCTTCACTCAAAACAATTTTTTTCAATAAATGATGTAACCACAGACTGTATATTGACGGACAAACCCTCCATGACAGCACCTATAGGTTTCCTGAAGAGGGGTTTTCCATCTTGAGGGCAGCCAACTGTCACTCAAAGCATAACTTTAAGCATTATTACAATTTAAATGGGTGAGTTATATAAAAATTCACCCCCATACATTTCTAACAAACAAGGAAATTATCTGTAGAGACCAAAACTATTTATTGTACCAGGCTGTAACCACATTTATTTCTGCTGTAATGGTAGATATTTTACCATAGAGATCTACGGGGACTGACTTGCTTTTGGAGCCGGCCTCAAGTGGACATTCAAGGAACTGCAGCTTTAACAATGGCTTCATTATTTATCTCAGAGGTTGCATGAAAAGGCTTTTTTTGAAATGTTTTAAGCTTAAAAACTTGATGCAATTTTCATCCAAAGCCATCAACCTTAACCTCTATCAGTGGTCAGACTAAACAGAAAGGTTTGATCTCGGGGTACTGACCATTTTCCAGGTAGTTTATGACACAAACACTGCTTCTCATATTAATCTGCCATGAGTATGATTAGGTTTCTGCCCCTTACATGCACATCTCACCATGACGTCACTGGGATGCACAGAACCACCAGCTCAAAACCTTTTGCACATCTTTGTAACCATCCTGCATTTGTGAATGTTTCAGATCTTGGTAAAAGCCATGCTGAGGAAACGCTCCTTCAGTAACCCCTTTGAGTGTCCGAGCAGGCGGGAGGAGAGGTCCATGTCTGCGCCGAGCAGCCTGCTCATGTAAGCACACACAGTCCACCTTCCCGACATCATCATATCCAGGTCTCCTTTGCATATGTAATACTTGCATATCTCATCCGTGAAGATACAACCACACAAGCCCAGTCTTATTACCGGTAGTGCTTAAGATTCTGACAAGGATTGGTTCTTCACACCTGTCTCCTCTTTCTGCTGTATCAGGTTAACTAGCAGTCATTCCAGCAGCAGCTGCTGCTTTGTGTTGCCATAGCACCATAATTCATTCTTTCATTGTATGCAGCGGAGCTTACAGCATTTATAAGTGTTTCTTTGTGTGTTGCTTTTAGCTATCAAGGCTAGAAGGATTCAGAGTGACACAGAGAGACACAGACCCACTAGTGCCTCAGGCTGACCTTGGATTCACTCTTATATAGATTGGAAGCATCACAGGGGGAAACAGACAATATATACATATACAGCCAAGGGCAAATTGATGCATCTATAGCTGGACTGCACCCTTGGGATAATATTCTGTTAGGTGTCCAGCAGACTGTGTTATGAAGATGGACCACTGTTGTTGTGAAGGTGGCGCAGACTCTTATCTCCCATTGTGAGGGGTTTATTAGATGATCTCTCCTCTATCTAGGCTGAGGTTTCCCCTGTTACGCTCCGAGCTGTCAGAGAGATGCTATCTAAGGTGAAGGTGTTTTCAGAGGACATGTGAGGAATTTGAAATAACACTGCCCCCTGCTGGACGAGGACAAACAAGGTCTTTGTGAAGCCATGATCTGGAATGTAGTCTGTCTAGGTACCATCCGAGGACTGACTAACGTGTCATATTTTTCATTGTGAGACAGTATTGATGTACAGCCTCGAGACATAAAAACCCAACTAAAGTTTAAGTCTTCAATTTTTCAGAGTGGCAGGTGGAACAAATGAATGTCTGGAAAAAAAACAATTTTCTACTCATCAAAGTGAAAGAGAAAACAGCTGCAGGCAGAGTCGTGGCCGCCGCCCTTTTTATGGCAGGAAGTAATTGGATTTATGGTTGATGCTGTTGCACATTGTAAGACTGATTCTACCAATCATGATCTAATATTAATAGTATTTACACAAAGATATCACAGATGATTTTTTTTTTTTAAATAGTGATATTGTGTGTATTATTCTGTATTATGTTAAACATTATGTGTGGCAGCCTCTGTTGTTAATCCTCCTCCTCTGTTATGCTGCTGTAGCCAATAAAGCCCTGTTGATGTTGCAAAGTTGTTTACATGGAGCTTTACTAAAAAGCTCATCACGATAAATTGTTTAAATTCAGTCGATTAATAATTATTGATCATTCTCATGTACCTATTTTTAATTACGTCCAGGGGGAAAAACGTTTAATTTGAATTTCACCGCCTTACTCTAACCACTTTAGCCACTTTTAATGTTGACACAGTAATAAAAACAAACAAATAAATAAATTTACACACACAAGAATGATCGCACACTCAGGTTAAGGTTCGAACTGGACCAGGTATCGCCAGACGAAGACCCACACCGGCCTCCTGGTGCCTCCAGTCAGAGGCACACTTAGGTGGAGGACACCGGATCGTGGGTGTTTTTAGACCATGAAGTACATCTCTTAAACGCAACCACTATTCCCACCAAACACAGTCTTAAAGTTAAATTGAACAGTTTTCTTTTAAATGCACGTTTTCAAAGTGTCCTCCACAGTTTTGCTTTGCAAGGATGTGTGAGAGAGATGTGAGGAAGAGATGCAAGAACGAAGGAGGCGAACCTGCTAAATGGGAAATCATTAGTTCCACAGCTGCAGCCTTAAACAAAGGAAGTTATTTAAGACGGACTTGCTGCACTTTATCACCTGTCAGATCACTCCAACACCCACAAACACGTGGCATTTATACACCAGGCCACTTGATAAAAGACTTCCCCTCTTGTGTTTTCTCACTATAAGCTTCCTCTCCCCTTACTCCTTGACACCTCAAGGTGAGCTTAAGTAATCGGAAGACTCTCTGAGATGGTGGATTTCTGGGTCACGGAAGGAGAGAGAACGCCAGGATGCATGTATTAGCATATTGAAAAGCACCTTTTGTGTCAGAAAATAGGTACAAATATCTACAATTTCATTTAGCAGACACATTTATCCAAAGTGAGATATATCTGACACAAGCAAGAATCTAGGTAGGTAGGCGGGGCAGCATTAAGGACCTTGCCTAAGGGTCACTGAACACCTACGCCCTGACCTGGATTTGAACCACCATGCTCTCCCATGCCAAGGTCAGGGGTGTTAGTCACTGAGCTATCCAACTGCAATATAAAGTACATAAAATATAAAGTAGGACATTTCCAACTTCCAATAACCCTAATGACATCACTGTGACATCACCAGGGTCAGAGCGCTCCTTTAAAAAAATAGCTCATTTTGTCCCACAATATTCAGTTTACTGGATATAAAGTTTGAACCTAAACTCTTAATAGAATCACGTTTAGGATCGTGTCAGAATCAATACTGAAATGTACCAGATCTTCTCGTAGCACCCTCATGTCGAGGAGGTGGGTCATCTCCACCAGTTAGCATGTCTTTGCCCTCTCACCTGTGACCCTCTCCATCTTTTCTCCCACTGTGCTGCAGGGACTCGTGGCCTTTCCGGCCCACTTTAAAACTTCACCCCTCACTCAGGTAACACTTTGTGCAAAGCAGTCTGCCACGCTGTCTGTCCCACATCTACCAGCCGCTCATCATCTTAGACCCCCTCAGCTCTCGCTTATCCCCGTCATGAGAGGTGATGGAGGAGCCTTTTCTCCCCCAGCTGTCATCTCAGAGATGTGTTTTTCCTCATGTCCCCCGCTGCTTTCATTGAAACGCTGTGTTACATCGATAAAGCATTCTGTGTGTTTTTCACATTCATCGTGTGACAAAAAAAAAGGGAAGAGCTTCTCTGATTGCCATGGAGAGAGAAAAGCTTAATAGTGTTCCCATTTAGATCTCTGCCCTCACTCCAGCTTTGAATGACCAAAGAGCTGCAGATTCTGACTTGTTTCTCTCTTTTTGTCTGTTTTATTTGTTCCTGTAGAAAGGGCAGCACCGGAGAAGGACCCAGAGAAGGAGAGCTGGAGGACTTGCATGAAGACGAGCCGTCCTCTTGAGTCTTAATGACACTCCTGTGAACAGAGCTTTGTCTTAAACACCATCTGCTTTTCATCCCTTTGCCTGAACCACTGCACTCTCTACGCCTTCTTCCAAGCTTTCCTTTCAAATTAGTGACACGGTATCAGTCTGTACACGCGAGATTTAAGAACTCTTTTAAATCTGACATAATAGTTGTGTTAACATTCAGTCGATCAGACCTGCTTTTCCTTTTTTGCTTCCAGTTAGCCTGAGAAAACCTGCTTTTACCCCCATTTTTCCTGCTCCCACTGTGGAGTTTCTAAGTTTGATCTTGCTCGTCTTAACCGCTCACCCACTTACTGTTGTGACCGGCATCAGTGGACCGATAAGGGGAACTCTTCCAATGCTCTGGATCATTACCATTCAAACTAATGTTGCGGGAAAAGATGGGAACATGTCTGTCAGCGGGGTTTACACCGATGTGAAACAAGATCTTCATGCATGGTGAATAATTAGACACCTTCATCACCAGACTGTCAGCAGCCGCCCATCACAATCGCAAGGAGAAAAGACTTCCGCATGTAAATGACACTGTATTGTCTCTTCAGTGAACTTGAGGGCTTTTATTTCCTGATCAGTCATTTTAAGATTGTACATAGACGTCTTGAGGTGTGTTCTGTGTGATCGCCGCGCCCCTTTTCTTGTATCTGTGCCATTGGTCACTTTTATGTTAAAGCAGGGTCATAAAAGGTCCTTTCTGCGCTGCGTTCACGGCCCTTCTCTGATGGGAGGCTGTCTGAGAGGACGGTAGCTTTGCCGTGCTCGAAAACACTTCAAACTGACGTTCTCCGCCGTGTGATGTGTAATTATGTTTGTGTTCGAGGTCATTTCACGCTTCTTCTCCTGCTCCTGCTGTTCTGTGTTGTTTGTCTGGTGATTTCTCCTCTCCAACACTGTCGGGTTTGATGTGTCGCTATTGTGACAGAAATTGGAACATTCTGAAGTGCGTCTTGTTTGGATGGTCGAGTATGAACAGACGGGGGGAAAAAAGTAATGCCTATATTGTGTGTAAATCCAATTTAAAACATATTATTGTGCAGCATTCTGGGATGCAAAGTGGATTTTAAAGCATAAATAATGTCAAATGATACATCATTGAGTTCCCTTGCACAGGAGATTGAATGAACTCGTTATCTGATGTAAAGGGACGGAGGGAAAGCTGTGCATGTTTGCTTTTCGCTCTAGAAAGTGACCTTTTCTAGCCAAACAGAGAAGGTTCTTTTTATTTTTTAACGCCCAACATTTTTATGCCAGTAATCTCTTGTGGGATTAATTTTTTCTTTTTTTTAAAAAACAAAACAAAGGAATCAGGTCACAGTCTGTGGCTCTGGTGTGCACAGTGAGTCATAAAAGTGCACTATGCCAAATGAGACCTTATCTTTTAGTTAAGAGGGCTCCGATGTTGCAATTATGAGGAAAGTAGCTCATAATTACAAGATAATGTACTGCAGGCTGATGGTGCAGGAACACTACAGAAACACACAGTTTGTTGGTACAAAGCAAAAACAAACAACTGATTTGGTACTTAACTCTCCACATGTGAACAAACCTAAGCTAAAAAAAAAAAACAGGGCTTATGTTGCAGCCCATAGTGCAACATTATACCTCCTGCTTCTAGAAATAGATTTAATTTGTTCACACGGGTGAAGACTTTAAATGTGATTCTTTTTTCATTTTTTTTTAGAATACTCTTCATTATGAAAGAGTAAGTCAATTACAAGATAAGTATAATTACAAGATGAATATCTTCATACATATACAGTTGACCTATATTCTAATCAATTTCATCCTTTTTCTGTCTTTACTGTGAATGCGGAAACTGCTATTTCCACCTCAGATTCACAGGATGATTGCTATTGTGAAAAAAATGAATGCATAAATATGTTCTCAGGCCTTGCCTTTCTTAGTTGCACCAACACGGCAAAAGTATTTTGAAATCAGGTGGGTGCAAGATGCAGTTTATTGTTGAGTCAAGGTTAGGGTCCAAAAAAAGGAAATAGTTTGTGCAATGTAAAAAATGAAAATATGAGATTTAATCTCCCTCCACAAATATCTTGGCTTGTAATTTTCATGCAGACCCTCACTAGTTAGTCCTGCTGACTCTTGGTTAGGTCCAACAAACATTGGAAGTCATTCTAACCCTGTGGATGATGGATAAATTAAAGAGACATGTATATACACCGATCAGGCATAACATTATGACCACCTGTCTAATATTGTGTTGGTCCCCCTTATGTGGTCAAAAATGCTCTGAACCATTGGGCATGGACAAGAGGACATCTCAGGGTGTCCTATGGGGTCTGGCACCAGGACGTTGGCAGTGGATCCTTTGGGTACTCTGGCTTGTGCAGTGGGGCCTCTGTCAATCCAACTTGTTCCACTGCATCCTGTTGATGCTTGATCAGAATGGGGTCTAGGAAGTTTGGAGGTCAAATCAACATCTTGGGCCATTGTCATGTTCCTCAAGATGTTCCTGATGGTTTGATGTTTTGCCATGTGGTGGGGTGCATTTTCCTGCAGGGGTAGGCCAGTGACATTTAGGATTTCCATTTGCATGAGGGAGTGTGCTTGTTCTGGGACAATGTTTATTTGGGTGTCTAAGTCTCATCAACACTGATGCTAAAATCCAAGGTTTTCCATCAGAATGTACATCATAGCAATCTTAAGTATCCAGTGACTCCTACAGCTCTGAATTTTCTATGATGGAATCATTTAAACACATGAGTCTTTGTCACAAAAAACAATCGTGTATTTGGTTCTTCTAGATTTATCTTATTACAGGTCTTC
>OMNN01029610.1:0-10319 GCA_900302755.1 Chromis chromis
AAAAAAAAAGTATATTATATGTAATACTTGGGGTATCAGGTCAGCTAGTTAGCTAGTCCTACAGCAAGCAAATATAGCATGAAATTAGTAACATAAAGTCAGCTAGTTAGTCTTTTGGACAGATAATAATACATTTTTCCAGCTGGTTAGCCTCTACGAGACTGTATTACCCATATTACAGCTACAGTTCTTGTTATTTTATGTTGAAACTAATGTTTAACTCTCCACATGACTCATGTTAACAGTAAAGAAAAGTTTATATTTGCACGTTCCTTTAAAAAAATAACCCACAGAGGTCTTTTTGTAGCCTACTGTTAGAACATTGCATAATCTGACCTGAAAACAGCTTCTTTTGAATTCCTCCCACCAGTAGAATGATTTCAATGCTGTTTAAAGATAAGTAAGGTCACTAACATCCAAGAAAAGACATGGAATATCTAATGGTCAGCAGAGGAAATATGATTTTGCAGGTGCTATCTAAGAAATCACCAGTAAATAGATATGCACCACCTCTGCCAGGTAAATTTCACTTACTTTTATTATGTTACCTACAGAAACTCCTTTCCAACAAATACGTTCAACATTTAGTCATCATGTTGAAGAAAAAAATAGTTGTGTGCAAATGTTATTTTTCAGGAAACAGGGTTGCAGCAAGAAAACTGAGGCTTTCAAAGTCATTATAGATCCGATCAGCTCCTCTCTGATAGCGGCTCAACGCTATTAGCTTCAGAAAGGTTGTATAAATAGCCCGGCTGCTGCTTTGTATTACATTCTATTGTAAAGGTCGGTATGTTATTGTGGCCTCCCCTGTGCACGCTGACATTTTTACATGTGGTCGCTTGCACATTAATGTTACTGTTAATATAAAGTGTACACATACTGAAAAACCCCTGACACACTCGCACGTGCCTGAATACACACAGATCCTCATTAGACCTTGTAGCTACACACACACACACGAACACACTAATCTTTTCCCTTCTGTCACTGACCAGATTGATCTCAGCATCCATTAATAAAGATGAGGTTCCCTCTGCAGGTGTGATATATCAATAGGCAATAAGTGCTCGGCGTTGATGCCATAAAAGTTGATTTGCTGAAGCCTTAATAATAGTTGTTTGCTGCTGACTGTGGGAGTCGAGCACCCCGGGGACCCTGCTCCTTCCCACCGGCGGCTGGGAAGGAGTGCCCAGTTTTTTTTTGCTCATACAGGCACAGCTGGAATCCACAGGAGCCCTCCCCATACTTCTACTCATTTAGCGTCTGCATGATTGGGCTAATAAAAGTACTGATGAAATCATAATTGCGTTTGAACACAAAGGGGTGCGAATTAAGTCGGAGCATGGAGGGGAAATGCATGATCAAACCCAACTGTCAAAGTAATGGAACAAATTGTTCTTTCAGTTTCAGTTACACAATTGTTAAATGGCTTGGAAAGGTTATTTTGTGGCTGCCTTGTAATTGTGTAATTTGTGGCCTTATGTGCGCGTTAAAAGCCTCTAAAAATATGAGAATACAATTAGATTCCATTTTTTGCTTCTTGTTCACTTACTTGTATGCTTAGTTTACAACAAAAGTGTCACTTAAATGTGAAATGATTTCTGATTGTAACACCTTCCAATACCTGCATCACTTCAAAGCAGAACAGCAGGGCGCTAGCTCTTATGTAACATTAAAACAAACCATCTAGATACTACATTAAAAATACAACATGATGCAAGAGAAGTCAGTACAAGTTTCATTATTGAGATTCACATCTTTTACTCTCTATTTTTGATGACAGACTTGATTTTCCTCAGCATGGAGGATAACAAATCTCTGCAATTTTTAGCTGCTCTTTGCTATAGGGTTTAAGCTGCTCTGCCCTTCTCTTTAAAATACCCCAAATGTATTCTATTGGAGTCAAGTCAGGCGACATACTAGGCCAGGTCAGGTCAGTTTTTTTTACAGTGTGGTCTTGGCAGTGTGCTTTGGATCAATATCATGCAGGAAAATTCCTCTGCTGCCAAGCCTCTGCCCACTGGGAGTCATGTTGTGTTTTGATATATCCACAAATATTCATGGTGTCATCTATAAATATCATCCACCCCCAACACATTTTCTACTCGTATCATCACACTCCCACCTCCGTCCTTCACTGTCAGGACTATGCATTCACTGTGGTAGTCCTGGTCAGGTTATGTCATTTAATGAGAACGGCCACTTCAGTCCTGATTAGTGGTACTATGGCTCGATCTATACTTTCTGATTAATGTTGCATCCATGTTCCATCTGATTTGTAGTTATTTATCGATCTTCCTGTATTCTTTATCATCTTTCTAACGTCTCATAATTTGATTTTTCAGTTCCTCTGTTCAATTCTTTTCCATGTGGAGCCATGATGCAGACATGAAGATAGACACAGCTCATAGGTAAAACATAAAACATCCAAAACGTCTGCACAGTGGGAGTCATGTTGTGTTTTGAAATATCCACAAATCCATGGTTTCATCGATAAATATCATCTCCCCAAACACGTTTTCTATTCATATCATCACACTCCCAGCTCCGTTCTTCACTGTCAGGACTATGCATTCACTATGGTAGTCCTGTTCAGCTTTACATTAAACATGCTGGACCTCATCTGAGCTGAAACCAATTAATTTCTGGCCTCTTCTAGCCAAAGAATGTGCTCTTTACATTTATCAGGCTTCTTTTCAAGTTCTTTAGCAAAATTGTGTCTTGCAGTTTTTTTTCCCAACAGCTAGAAACTGTCTGTTATGCCATTCATTATATGGACGGTCACTGCAGCCCTGATTAGTGGTACTATGGCTCCTTCTATACCCCCTGAATAATGTTGCATCTGATTTGTAGTTATTCGTTGATCTTCCTGTAACCTATGGTAGGTATTCTCAGTTTAGTTTCACTGATCACAGGAGTATTCACTTTTGCTTTGGGGCGATACCACATGGGCACAGTCCCTTAGCAGCGGTCATGAGTTCAAGTCCGGCTTAAGACCATTTGCTGCATGCAACTCTCCTCTCTGTCTACCCCCAATTTCACTCTGTCTCTCTACCAATAAAAAGGAAAAACTCTCCCCCAAAAAATATCGTAAAAAAAAATAAATAAATATTTGTCTTTGAGGACTAATACTCGACTTGTTAACTTAGCAACAATGCAGTTATTGAGAGGTGATTTGACATTTAAATGAAGTTGCATGGTGGTGTACTACTACTGTTTTGTACTTAGTGCGGCACAATTTCTCAGTTAAATGCTGCATTTCAAATAAAAGTCAGCAGAAGACAAGTAAGGTGATTTCTTAAAAAGAGAAATTTGATTGTGAACATGGCATGACTCCTGTTTGGTTGATTGATTTGGTGCCTCAGAAACGTCAAATAATTTAATTTCTTCAAGACAACCTGTCTTAAGAAGTGAAAAATTAAAACTGAAGTAGTAGAAACATGGATATGCAATACACTGGAAATCAAAGGCCTGTGTCTTACATTAGACTGTTTAATATTAAAGCCTGTTCTCTGCAGTTGAGGTAAATCCAGGTAACTCCAACCTAATTTACAGTTCTCTCCAGGTGGGAACGTTTCTTTCACATTCATTTTATTGAGCACAATGAAGAGCGAGCGCCTCACATCTTTATTGTGATATTTCACCGCGACGAAGGCACGAATGCATGCACTAATTCTTCGATTTTAAGTGCGAGTAATTTAATAAACGCTGTGGCAAATGATTGCTCCGAGGGGGTAATAAGAAAAGTAGTAACAACTTTTGGTATTAGCTGTGAGTAATGAGTATTACTTGAGTTATGAGCTCCAGCAGTGCTGTCGGATCTTTCTCTCTCCATCTCCTGCTTTTACTTTTCCCAGCTAGAGTCTCTGTCGCTCCCATCCTCATTTATATCCGTCCTTCTCTGTAGGATGCCGCTATGTGCGAGACAGTTATGATATAAATCTTCTTGGTAACAGCCAGCCACTGTTTTCTTTCATTCTTCCAAACTACTTGTACCCTGCAGCTGATGAAAGGGACCGAATGAGCTAATTAATTTTAATTGTAAAGTACGGGTGGTTTTTGGGTGTCATTTTGCTCCGATATCAAGCAGAGATGCTGCATAGTTTATTAAGAGAACACTGTGTGGGTAACGACAACATATATTTGCAAAGTATTTACACTGGGACAAGTTAATGCACACATGGTACCTCCGTGGGGTTTATTTCTGCAGGGAGTGAGTGTATTCAGTGAGCAGCTGTGGCGTTGCCTGGTGATGGAGAGTTTCTTTATGATTTTGATTTAATCAGTAATACTGCAAATTAATCTGTTAAATCTATTCACTGAGCGGCTCTAAAGGATCTTATATCCTGCAGAACGGGCTGGTTGAAAGAATTCTCTGTCTAATGACTTAATACTGCCAGTTGCTTGCAGAAATGAAGCCATGACTGTGTGAAGTTTATATTCTCATTCGTGTGGTTTTGGTTTGTCTTTTTGGCCAAGCTGGGTTCTGATGGACTCTTAAGTCTTTTTAATGCAGCCACCACAAAAGAAGCTGCCAGTTGACGGATTTATTTCAGAGCAGAAAATATAGAAATTCAGTCCAGTCGGAGACGGGAGGTCTGTTAAGTCATTGACAACTTCTGTCATCAGCTGTGGAGAAATACGAAGCTCTCTGAGCCTGAAAATGAAGTGGGACATAAACTTGTCCGAGGAACATGCAGTAATTGGAGGGTGTCTGGAGCGGAGTCACACTTGACATTTTTATTAAGATATGACTTTTACATTTTTTGGAGTATTGAAAACATAGTGTGTTTCAACGGACAGCGTGTCAGATATTGTGAAGTTGGGTCACAGCCAAAGTCAGATATTTAATTGAACACTGTAATGTTTAGCATGCAGTGCTTTTTTTTGTTTATCAGGATTCAGAAAAGTGTTTTGTTCTACTGTATTGCATGATGCTGATACAGACTCTGGATGTTGGAGGTTTAGAGCAGAGAACAGGAACGGTGTATGAAGTGAGGAAGATATCTAATTGCAGTTTTTATCTTCTAAAATGTAGTATTCATTGTGTATTAGATATAAAACATGTGATAGACCTTAGCACCAGACGCCATCAAAAGTGTGACTTTCACACCCGGAGGATGAATCTATAAAACCACTGACATGCCTGTTTAAACACTGGATCAGACTCGCTGCGTGTAACATATTCTAAGACGAGATGTTCTGAAGATTTGCAGACCAGGAATGCGAGCAATTAGTTGCTACTAGTCTGCACCAGAAATTCTAGCTGTTTACAATTCTACAATTTCATTTAGCAGATGCTTTTATCCAAAGCGACATACATAGGTAGGTAGGCGGGGCAGTATTAAGGACCTTGCCTAAGGGTCCTCACTGGATACCTGCACCCTGACCGGGACTTGAACCATCGATCTCCCATGCCAAGGTCTGGGGTGTTAGTCACTGAGCTATCCAGCTGCTGTCATTAATATTTTATCCATATATAGGACAGGTTCTCACTCTCACCATGCTAATGTCTGAATGTTGTAACCCAACAAGGTGAAAAGTGGGACAGTATCTGATAAAACCAGCCTGGTTAAGCAGTAATTGGATTTAGAAAATGAAGATAATTGTATACAGGTTGTGGCATTAATTAAAAAGGAATATGAACACTCAAGTACACCACACTCATGTAGATGTTAATGTGCAATGGTAGTTTATATGTTATTTATAACTTTAATTTAGGAGGTTGTCTTTTTTTTTTTTTTTTTGTATAAGTTGCAAAATTCTCATGCACACATTTTGGCAGCATCAGAAATGGAATTTGTTTATTGACTGATTGATATGTTTTCAGAAAATGTTGAACCATGTTTTTCTTACTTTTAACCCTCTGGACCACTAGCATTTTTCTCTCCTGTTACATTTTTCCTCACTGTGGATTCATTTTTCACTGCAGTATAAAATCCTGCACCTCTACTGGAAACAGAGCAACCATGACTAGAAGTAGGACAACTCAGAAATGTCTTGGGGAGTATAACACCTTTATAATGCCATAAATCATAAAAAAGAAAGTTATTTATTGTACAAAAATTAGAAAACAATGGAATCAACACGTATGAAATTGAATCCAGTACTCACAGGTGTTACCAATACTGGTAAAAATGATGGCTGTACATATGATAGATATTTAACTATAACTACTTTCCAGACTCGTCTCCTATCTGCTCTGTGTCGACACTGCCTGCAGTTCACCTGAAAAGTTCCAGAATTATTGTCGCATGTCCTCGGTTCCGCTAACAAGCTCATAGTTTATTAGTGTTCTTACAGGATCTGGTGAAAACAGTGTATTTTTTTTAGTGATTTTTTAAATGAGACATGTAGAATAAAGTGATTTTATACTGCATTTCATACACTATTAGTTCAGGGACTGTCAGAGAGTCTAAAACCAATGATTCCCTCTGTTTTTACAATTCCTGCTGCTGATAAATAGTCTAATTTTGCCCTTTTTAATTTAATTTTTAATTATGTTTTTAAAGCACAATATGCCATTCAAACCCGCTGGTGGGTTTTGCGGTTCAGAGGGTTAAACTAATCAACTAGTCTAAATTAAAATTTCTGTTTAATTGATTTGGAAATTACTCATTAGGAACATCCCCATTACAGACTGTCAGCTGAATGTGTTTTCATTCACTGTATTTCTATTGGAACTTTTGGCACATGCACTGACTTGACGTGCAGCCAGTTAGTCGCTTTGTAATTTAACTTCTTTGAACTTTCTTTTTTTTTTTTTTGGTCACGCTTGTTCGGATTACTGCTGGTGACTTTTTGGAGCTGTGCTTGATGGTTGGGAGAGTCTTTTCTTCTTTCTTTGTTAATACTTTAATTCCACTGTGCTGCTTTTTTGCTCAGCAACTTGCTTTGTTTGCACCAGGGACCAGGAAATCATGCTGAAGCTGCAGAAACTGGGATGCAGAGGAATAGCGGAGTAACGAAGCAGAGGAGCTAGAGACTGATGGACAGGAGGAGATATCAGCTGTAATTTTACTGCATTATCATTACGGTCAATAAGATAAATGTTATTTTTCACAGTGGCATGATGACAGGAATGACTCTAAAACCCATCAGAGGGTTCAGACAGACAGGAATCAATCTGAAGGTGGAAAGCAAAGAGGTGAAGGCTTGCTGCTTTTACAAACAACAGCTGTTTCCACCCTGGTCAGTTTCTGCAGCCCACATATCGAGCTGTGAGGCTACAACTACACCACGTACCCAGGGAGGTTCACATGCCATGTTGGTTGTTGTTTACCCCCCTCCCTCTGCTAACCAGCAACTGCATGCGATGCCCTCTAGACTCCAGACTACACAGCCCAAAGCTTGCTTGCCTTGGAATTTTACCACTTCCGACTGCTCCAAAAGCAACATCTCTGCAGGGATTATTGCAATTTTTCCTGATTTGTAAGTTGCATTGGAAAGAATGAAGTCGGTTGGGTGCCATCACACCGCAAAGAGAAAGGTGCATGACTTTATTAAAACGGTGCCTGTTGGGTGTTAAATGCGGGAAATAGAAATGCAGCGTTAATGCTTATTTCATGTATTAATTTGAGGGATGTTACCGTCTCCCCATCGCTCCATTTTCCATCTCCTTACTAGGCTTTAACTTGCAGGCTTCGAGTTCGTTATTCTGAGACGTTAGGGAGAGATTTGGTGGCTTGAAAAGTTTGACTTTGATGGCAAAAACTCTTTTCCCACCAGCTGTCGAGGATGTTTTTTAACCCACTGAACCCCAAGCTTTTTGCTCCTGTCACATTTTTACTAATTTTTCCAGTCTTGCAGCTTTATGGAGACAGTGCAATGCTGGCTAGAATTAAAAAATGTCTTCTGTGTAGTTATAATGTCATAAAATGAAATTTAATTTTTTGTTGATTATTTTTTATAAAAATTTAAATAACCACTAATTTGTAGGTCCAACATTTTTCCAAGAAATTTTACTACTAGTATTTCCAGTTTATTTCCAAGCTAATATGCTCTTTGCTATGTGTAAGCACAGCCTGCAGTTCAGCCGAGATGTCGATAAATCATTTTTGCCATGTGACCGTTGGAGACAGCTGAGCAATTTATGGCTTCACAGTTTTGCCAAAGAGCTCAGAATTATTTGTTTTTTACAGAATTTGGTTTGAGCAAGCAGTTTGTTTTTGGTGAATTTTTAAATGAGACATGTAGAATAAAATTTGATTAAATGTCATGTCAATTTAGGCTTAGATTTGTTAAGTTGCCGGGCAGAATGGCATGTCACAGATGAGAAGTTGGAGAACTTTCGGAAGTTCTGTTTTTACATTTTCCGGCTCTGATAAATGGTGTAATTTTGGCTAATTTTATTCAAAATACCACATGCTTTTCAAACCCGCCATCTGGTTTTTGGTTTAAACGCCAAACATAATCTTGGATAAGGCTTTAACCAAGTAGTTTTGTTGCCTAAAACTAAACAAATCCTAATCATAGAGCGGCCAGATCAAGAAACTGCCAAATTAATAGCCATATGTTTTAGAAAGCACAGAGAACTGATGTCGTCTTGCACTGAGGAATTTCTCACTTTGTTTTTTTGGAAGGCATGATAAACATCTGTCTTGCTGTTTATATTTTAAAGCTCTTTGTGGATTCCGCTGTATGACGAGGAGCATAGGAGTGGGTTGGATATTTATGCAGCTCCTCTCTTGAAGCAGTTGATGATGTCAAAATAAGCCTCACACCTGTATGGCTCCCTCTGGAATTTAAAACCGTTCAAATGCGCTAATTAAAAGTCTCATTTAGGAGCAGCGTGAAACGTTCAATCATTCATGGGGGTTTACTCTTGAAATCCCTGCCAGTGCTTGCTGAATGTGATGTAACCTTGTTTATCCCGGCTTTCAGGAGCTTTTTCGTCACTCGGAGGAGCCTCTGAAGGCATCAACAGTCGGTGCTTTTTTGTCTCCAAAGAGCAGCAATAGTACATAAACGCTGCTCCTCTTTGTCAGCGGGGTGTTGACTGACGGCTGCTGTATGTCGCCGCCGCTGCTGAGCTGTGTAGTTTTCAGTTTTACAACCCTCGATTCATCCCGGCCCTTTGTTTGGAGTGTCAGCCGGTGGCCTGCTGGGCTTCGAGCAAAACTGCTTGATGAGTGTTTCCCAGGAGACTACTGTCCTCAACTTATCACATGAGAGCCTCTTAGCCTCCAGTCTGAGCCTCCAGCTCTGCAGCCCTGATTGTTCCCGTCCCTTTTGAGTGATTCAGACCCACAGCTCAGTCTGCCGACCACTTGGTCCGAAAACTGGCGGAGCTGCAGCGCCTGGGCTTGAATTTAACCTTCTCTGACTCAGGATATGCTCTGCTGCTAACATTAGAAGCTATGTGTTCCGGTAAACCAACTCGGAGCAAACACAAGTCGAGGCTGTCAATACGGAGCGCCATCAGTAATTCATCATCCACTCGCTGAGCTGTAGATTAACTTATACTCTGATCTGATAGCTTCCTGTGAGGTGCTCGTCTTGGCTTTCATCTTTCATCTCGCTTCAGCCCTCATCTTCATCTTCCTCCTCCATTTATCTGAGCCTGGAGCTGCAGTAGGTGGCACAGGGTTCTCGGTGTTGCGCTGCTCTCCTGGGCTGCTGTCCTGTGGGGATTTCACTGCACAGAGTATAATTTTCTCCATCTTCTACCTCCTTCCTCCCTTTTATCCCCACAGCTCCCGTGTTCACCTACAGCCATCGACAACCATAAATACTACGACTCCCATGATGCCACTCTCTTGTTTGCTCTGCTGAAAGGCATCGAGTAAACGGGAGCGCGGCAGGGAATTTTAACCAGGTACGCGATGAGTCAAGTTTGCCTGACCTTGGCGCACGACATGGCTTTGCGGAACATGACAAACGACAACAACAACAAACCGTCAAAAAGTCGCTCCTCTTCACGGAAAATCTGAAATTCAGATCGTCGCTCCCTTTGAGGACAAACTGTGTTTTTCTTCCAGCATCCTCCTGTCGTCTCTCCCCTCTCCACCCCCGTCCGACGCACACGTTGCGTTGGCCTCATTTGGCAAAGAGAGAAATGGAAGGCACCAAAAGATTCTGCTGAAAGCCTGCATGTAGGGCTCTCAGTGTGCGCTCAGACACAGATTTTGTGTTATTGCTGTAGATCTGTTCTCATTACACACTTTTGCCCACGGGGCATGGAGCGATGATTGCTGTTTTTCGCAGCCAAGCAGGCAGACAACCATTTATACAGTGAAAGATTTGCATAAAATTGAGGAAACTGAAGGAATACTCTCTGAAGCGACATCCTTTTTCAGTTTAGAGTGGATCATATATGA
>OMNN01029610.1:10388-22888 GCA_900302755.1 Chromis chromis
CCTGTGCTGTTTTATCATGTTTTTTTAAAATTATTTTCTCTGCATGACTCTGCCGGTTAGTCAGTTCCCTAAAGACACATAATTATTTAAACTGAATTCAAGTGGTGATTATGAGGACTATTTATCTGTAATGTTCAGTGTCCTTACCTCTTTGTAGGGGAATGATGTGTTTTTATTAACTTAAATTACAGTTGTGTAGACTAGAGGAACGGTCTGCAACCTTTTTTGCACCACGGACCGGTTTCAAGCAAGACAATTTTCCACGGACCGGTCATCGCGCTCAGAACAAATAATATATTTTTTTTTTTAAATTAAAAAAGCCAGGTACTACAGCTAATCTACAATACATTTACTAACATGCATGACCTTCTTCTTCTTCCTTATATTTTCAGTTGGTTAAATTATTCAGACTGGTTTCAAGCAAGACAGTTTTCTACGGACCGGTCATTGAGCGCGATGACCTGTCCGTAGAAAACTGTCTTGCTTGAAACCGGTCCGTGGTGCAAAAAAGGTTGCAATTTTTTATTAAATGTAACAGCATTTTTTTAATTTAAAAAAGTGTCCTACATAAATAAAATAACTTTTTTATTGCTAAATATGTATTTACTTTTTCAAATCTCTCCCTCTTTTCAAAGAAGCTCCCCAGAGACGTTTGTTTTTTATTAATTTTGGCAGGGGGTTAGATTGACGAGTCAAGTGGGGGAAACGAGCACAGACGGAAATGATGGGAAGTCGATCTAGTCATTTTTCAAAATAAAACACCCTGCAGACTCCGAGGGAAACAAAATAAAACGTTTTTATTCTTTCTGTGCGGCCCAGTACCAAATGACTCACTGCCCAGTACTGGTCTGAGGCCCAGTGGTTGGGGACCGCTGGACTATAGGTTAGGGCTGAATGACATTTTAAAACATTATATTGCGATTATTGAGTCTTAACTTTTGTGAAAATGCTAATTTAGCTATTACTTTCCACTGAAACAAATGGATTGATTTGTGCTGCAGTTTGTACCAAACAAGTTTCCTTTTATGCAGCTCCTGTGAGTTGGACATTGCACATATTGTGATGACATTTTAATTAATTATTAATCCCTGCTATATGTTCTAATATCATTTCTTTTAGGAATAGGAACTACATGCGTTTTATGATCCCTCATACATCAGACGAAATGTCTTTAAACCTGCCTCACCCTCCTGTGCGATCAATTAAAATAAGCTATGTATATTAAAAGCAGCAACCTGAGATATAAAACATGCTGGGTTTAGTCACAAAGAAATTAATATAAAATGATACACAAGATATGTAGAATATTACATTTAATTGCTACACAGTCATAAAGACATGGTGCCATAAGTATGAATATTTTATGACATATATAATTTGAATAACGTTGTGGAATAAGCGGATACATATTAGGTCTATATATTATGCTGCCGTGCTATATCAAGTTGCTGTTTAACTTCCACATATCCAGAAGTCACTACTGGGTTTGAAATCACATTATTAACATCACAAAATGACACCGTCTATTATCATGAGACACAGTGTTCTGCTGGGGAAATCATCAAGGAAAATAACCTTTTTCTACCATTTAAAAATAAAGTGTTTGCAAATTGCGGAAAGTATATAAATGAGGAATTGACTTCATGAAATCAAAAATGTTCCTCATTTGGTTAAAGACCATGTTTTCTGCAGATTTTGAAGCTTATTTTTGAAAGTTTTTGTCTTCTCTTTTTTACTTTTGGAAAGGTACTGTCCACCTTACTAACTGATAAAGTGACAATATTAAAGCTTTATAGGTAATAAGTTATTTTCGACAGCAGGAACTTGCAGCCTGTTTTAGGGTGGACTGAACCTTTGTGCAGGTTCTGACTGCAAGAATTGCCCCGTAGGACATTTTTCAGGGGAGAAATAAAGTACCTACTTCTGATAAACTGCTTCAGCACTGTTTGTCCAAACTCCTGAGTAGAAGTTTTCTAATCTCATCGGGGGCCGTGGTGGCGCAACAGGTTAAGCCCCTGACTACTGATCAGAAGGTCAAGGGATCGAACCCCACTGCTCCAGCTATGTATAGTAGGATGGATAAAATGCAGAAAATAAATTTCCCCAAGGGCATTAATGAAGGTTAAATTATTATTATTATTGTTATTATTATTATTATTACTATTATTATTATTATCAACAATGTGCAGTGGTGGCTTAGTGGTTTGTGAAGGAAACTTGTAACTGGTGGGTTGTCGATTCGAGTCCCCAGACTGGCAAGAGGTTTAGGTGGGAAAGTGAGAGCGACCGCTTGTCCCAGTCACCACCACTGTGGGCCCTTGAGCAAGGCCCTTAACCCTTGACTGCTCCCCGGGCGCTGCACCGCGGCAGCCCACTGCTCCTAGTATGTAAAGTTAAGGTTCACTTTGAATAGGATGGGTCAATGCAGAGAAGGAATTTCCCCAAGGGGATCAATAAAGGTTAGGCTATATAGGCTGATGAACAAACCACCCATTATTCTGTTTTCATACATGTTTCGTCCGGTAACTAGCATTTGTCATTGTTTTGGCGCGCTCTGAGTAAATGTTGCATTCAAATGTGAGAATTTCTGCATTGCAATGGAAACAGAAGGACAGAGAGGGGGGAAACTGCCTCATCTGATTTATACATCTGCTTTTTCACAACCTGTTTGATTGTGTTTGTTACTATGACTAATGAAAATCACCTCAGAATCTGAACCAGAGTTGTAATAAACAGAACTTTTCCAGTAATCAGAGTATTTCACATTGCTCTGCTGATTGTCAAGACGATAAAGTTCCCCCTCTCTCGTTTTCTCAGTTTCCTCTTTGCTTTTGCCAAAGAGGATAAACATGTTGGGAGCGTTCCCCCCTCCCCGTCAGCTCTCCACTCCCTGCACCATCTGACACTGCGAGAAAGTTTCAGCCTTGTTTGGTGCCACTTGAGCAAACTCACTGCCAAACTCCGAACCAGTGTCGTATCATCTCACATGCAGCGTCGAGGCTGCCAGTCTGCTTGGCAACACTCTTGTTTACATGCACTGATTATACTAATGTCTGAAAATTAATGTGCTAATCTTTAATTAATGTGAAAACGCCGCATTTAACACCTTTAAATATACATGACGGCGTGTCACACACACACTGACACACATTCTCTGGCTTCTTTTCTATGGAAATCTCTTGGACATCAGTTGCCTTCTCAAGAGAGATGAGATAATTAAGCCAAGTGGGGAAAGCAGTAATCACAAATGCCATCAGAGATATCACTGCTTTAAAATTATTTAAAACTGTTGTAAATGTGAGTCCTTTTGTGTGGATTCTTTAAAGCGCTAATCTGGCTCCTCTACCGCTTCCTCTGGGATCCGGCTTCCGCGCTGCCTATATGTGGTTTTAATTCCACTCTGCATTCTTTGGTAATTGAATTCATTACGAGGACACCGGGCCAAATCGGCTGTTATTCCGCAGCCAGTCGAGGTTGCTAATTAGAAATTAGCTCAAACATTCTGGTGCGCAGCCCTCGGGGAGCGGCGGCGTCACTCTAAATCTCTGACATACCAACCAATAGCTCGTAATTACCGCCACAGCTCTGCAGATAAGTGCACTGTTACCATTATCTCGGTGTTGATTGGCGATGTGCCGTCACTCACTGTCCATATCTCTGGGAATACACGGAGCCTGTTCAAACTCCAGGCTCCTCTGTGAAGGAAAGCTGCTGAACGGCGGTCGTGTGTGTGTGTGTGAGAATGGCTCTATATCATGACATGAAAGATTTATTTTTTCCATCTCGAGGTGTAGGAGAGTTCATGCTCCCAGAGGAGGCACGAGACTCAGGAAATTGTAGGAGTGCAGTTATTTCTCCTGTTATATCCACATACTGCAACGGAAAGAGGAAAGGGATTGATGGGGAATCATTTTAGAGCTTTAAAATTAGTTTTTCTACGTGTAAATACAAGAAATAGTCTGTTTAAACAATGATATCTATAATTTAAAGAGACACAAGTAAAAAAATAACTACAATTTAAAAAAAAAAAAAAAGTGAAAAAGAAATATGAGGCTTTCTGATTGGAAATGTGTGCAGGCACAACAGGTGATGCCGGTGAGCTCAGAGATTACAGGTAGTAGAGGAGCGTTGTGCCGCAAAGCGGATAATTAAAATGGATGTCGGCGGGTTGTAGTCGAAGAATTTCTCTGCCTTTATAAGCACAGAGCACAACACTGCCAGGGTCGAATGTTTGTTTGTGATTCTACAAACTTTCCACCAGGGACTCCGAGAATTTGTAACCATAAATGAAGTTGCTGTGGGTGTTCGAGAATAAAACACCGGGGCTCCCTGGATTTGTATTTGTGCCGGTGAAAGCTGTAATTTGTAATAACTGCAGAGGTCGTCTGTGATCTTCCACCACAGACGATCTACCATATTTTGCCAAACACAGAGGTCCTGTTATAATATCAGCCCAGTGAGGATCGACATCTCTGTGGGTAGTTCTCAGCTTCCCACTTGGGAATTACGGAGGCTGCTTTTGCAATTAGAAATGGAGCATTTTTGGTGCAAATTCAGGAGGCTGGTGTTGCTGTACAACATGGAGACTTAGTGATAGACACTGCAAATATAATAGAAAAGCATGTTTAGATGGATGGCAGGAAAGGCAGCATGCAGTCAGGGACATTTAGCTGTTTTTGAGCAGCACAGAGCCATGTGGAGACTTATTGATCCTCTGAACCCTGAGCAGTTTCTATTACAGTTTACTATGTGCTCATTTTTGACTGCAATATCATGTCCTTCACCTCTCTAGGAACAGCACAGCCATGAATAGAAATAGAGGGAACTCGAAAATGTCTTCTGCACCGTGTAGCAAAGTCGTAAAGCTGTGAAACATGAAAAATGTAGAATGTAGAAAACCTGGAATCAACATGTGCAACATTTCTCCAAGTGCCTACAGATATAGATTACTGACATTTGAGTCATTCCACACCACCTCACCTAGGGCCTCCCAGTTGAGCTCATGGATGTTCTTGAAAAACAATCATGCAAAACCTTCTACCTAAACCACGGAACCTTGTAAAATCCCCCAGCTCTACTCCAAATAATTTTTGAGTTATGAATTTCTGAAAATAGACCCTCGTGTTAAATTTGATCACTTTAGTGATTCTTTTAAAGCCTCACCAGTTGTTTATTTTTCACAGGATTTGGCTGATTTTTTTAAATTTTTTTTTTACTGAATATCCAGAAACCTCAAGAAAAAGTTGGAACTTGTAATCATGTCAATAGCTTATGCTGATTTATTTATTTATTTATTTTTTACAGAAATTAAAATAATAAAACTCCAAAATACAAAAAATACCAAACCAAATTTTGTGGGTAGAAACAACTTGTTTCTGTCATATCTAACTGTCATTTGGTGCTACATCTAAAACTGATTGCACAGGTCTTCCTGAAATTAGCTTTGGAGCTGGAAAATCCACTTTTTTAAGGACATTTTAACTGTATTTGTTTCCAGGAAGGATTGTTTTGATTTCTTTGAACCTTTTTGAAGGGAATGTCTTCATATCCATTGAAACCATATTAAAAAAAATTAAAGATGTTATATTACTCCTTCATTATTTAATGATTTTATGAAAATGACACATTTTTCGTACTTTTCAGTGGCTTTAACATCACATGTAGTGGCTTTTAAAGTTCTCAAATCTGGGTGAGTTGGCATGGAATGACTCGTTTTCTCTCTGTTTCTATGATTGCTTCCTCTCTGTTCGCTGTAAGCACTGCCTGCAGTTCAGCAGAAAAGTGTCTGATATGTTGTCATGCACCGAGGATCTTTTTTGTTTAGTTTTTTTTACAGGATCTGGTGCAAACAGTTTATTTTTGGCAAATTTTTAAATGAGACATGATTTTAAGGCAGTGGTGGCCTAGTGGTGTGTGAAGCGAACTTGTAACCGGTGGGTCGCCGGTTCAAGCCCCCGGACTGGCAAGAGGTTGAGGTGGGAAAATGAGAGCGACCACTTGTCCCAGTCACCACCAGGATGGGTCAAATGCAGAGAAGGAATTTCCCCAAGGGGATCAATAAAGGTTAGATTATTTATGTATTATTTAGATTACTTTATTAAGCTTAGATTTGGTCAAGTTTCTTGACAGAACAATGTCACAGATAAATAGTTTAAGAACTATTGAAAAGTTGAATACACCTCATGAAACACAGATGCGGTGCAGTGATTTCTAAATCATGACCTCAGATAACACTAGCCCAGTCCACATTAATATTGATGTTTTTGCAAAATGGACATTTTTCTCTACATCTGGGCGTCTCATCTACATGCAAACAGCATTTTAGGTCATTAAAATGAAGAATTGTTTTTTTCAAACACCTTCAAAGGAGAAGATTTTTAAGAGCTTTTGTTTGTGTGCATCTATGCAGAATATGAAAAGTATTGATTTCTTAGCTCAATGCCTTCATACCCAGTGTTGCTTTGTGTGATGAGAATACATATGCGGGTCTCTTCATGTTACAGGTAGAAGTTGACAACTTAACTGGGTGTTGCTGCACCTCTTAACCGGCACCCTAAAGCCGTGTAAACCTGGTCCACAGTGTCTGCAGATATGATGAATGTCCTCCCTGCTATTATATATATCCTGATGTAAAGTAGCCTGGTGTGCTTGTTAGATAGTTGCTAGTCATATTTGTGCCTTTGTGCATATGCAAATATTTCGGTAAATGATGCTTGCATGTACAGAATATTATTATATTCTGAATAGTATTATTGTCTACAAGGCCTCATTCTCATTTTATTCAACCCTAAACACCGCTATCTAAATCTGCTGCTCTAATATAATAATATACAATATTTGTATGTGTGTACTCTGGAGAGGAGGGAGAAGGGGAAACACAGAGGCGGGATGTTGTTGGATGTGGGTAGAAAGAGGCAGGAAAGTGACTGTGTGGAGTGAAGTTGCTAAGCAACTCCATTTACCTCTGCACAAACGTAGTGAGATATGAATCAAAGTGCCAAAAGAGTGACTGAGAAATCAAGACAGCGATGCAAAGGGAAACAGTTTGGAGTTGACATTTGTCGGGGAAGACTCTGTGTGTGCAGTGGAGGTTTACATGCTCGGCTGCAGTGGCCCGAGATGACATTCCTCCCTGCTGCTACCGCCGCTGCGCTGCACACATCCCATCTGCAGAGATTAGCCTCAATTGTAGAGACTTGTACTATTTTTAACTGACCTACCAAGCACAGTGGCCAACAAAGAGGGGAGTCAGGTCTTTCTCCATGAAACAAAGGCTGATTGTTGGTCTCATCCTTTATATTTCCCTCTGTGTTTTGCATCCTCCTCATTTGGCTTGTCTGGGATATTATTTGATCAGCAGACGGTTTAATAACAACATTAATCTAATATTTTTTGCATGCTGGAGCCAGTTTATCTCAAGTAGAAACACTGTTTGTTTCATTTAACAGCTGATTTTTCTATTCGGCTATTTGCATTAGTGTAAAATAGCCCTATATGATGGCATTAGCACAGTGTGGTGATAAATATGGGTCTAATTGAAGCCGTCCTTTGGCTCCAGGTGTCCTGTTGTTCGTGCATGGCCTCGGTGTGACCCGCCAGCACTGAGTCATGCTCTAACAGCTCACACGCTCGCATTACCGACTGACTAGAGCATGTGCAAATCCATCATCAGCTGGCACTGCAATACCCACAACCCCCCTCTCCTCCATCAGTCAGTCTGTCTCCCTGCGGTACGTCTCTTTCTCTCTGTGTCTCATTTACTCTTCATCTATAAGAGACTCCTTTGTTTGGTCCTCCCTCTCGAGACGTCCCTTAAACCTCCGTTCCCTTCATCTTCCTCCTCCTCGTCTTCTTTAACCTTGGTTCGTCTTCGCTGTTTTGCCCTCCGTCGCAGGAATGTGGTTCTTTGCTGCATCAGTTACCTGTTGTGCAGATGTGTGTGTGTGTGTGTGTGTGTGTGTGAGGGTGAAGGAATTTGAAAGCAGTTTGAGTTTTGTGTCCCACATTTACTCTTGAAGCATCTTTGGGATGTTTGAATCACAGGAATTCAGTCTGAGACGACGGCAGCTCAATACTTCTTATGTTAGAGCCCAGTGTCACTTCCTGCTGCTTTGTTAGAACCACTTGGCATTTGAACACTCTGGGGACTCTTCAGAGTAATTTTTTCAATCTGCAGGATAGTCCAATAGATCTCTAAAAGTCTGTGAATATCAGAAATAGGCGCAGTGACTGTTATGTTCTCGATTAGTCTCTACTTTACAGGTAATGTGGAGTTGGCACATGTGGTTAATGATGTGAAAAGGTGTATTTTAACCCAAATCGTGATCTTCTTCCTAATATTAACCAAGTAAATAATAGAAAGTGAGTAAAATAAAATGAACCCTGTGAGCTCAACCATCTTTACCCACATAGTTAGGCGCTTTTAAACTGGAAAAAGTTGTTTTTTCTGCAGCGATATTGGCGGCTAGCTGCTTTGACAAAATGGCAGTTTTTGATGCCCTGGGAATGAAAACTGGTTGGACGCTAATATGTCCGTAAGCTGTCATCAAATGTCTGATCAGATTTGTAGCTGTATTAAGTAAAAGTTTCAAATATTTAATAAGTTTGACCTTTTTCCCCCAAAAGGAAAAACGTCTTTGTAGAAAAATATGTTTATATTAGTCAAAGTAAGGCATCCAAGAATGAGCATGAGCTGTGTATAGCTTTAGGAACTTGGTGATGAAATTAAAACTAGTAATAAACACTAACACAAGCAAGAAATAGACTAATCTTGTTGATACCTGGTTGAATTTCAATTAAACTTCAGTACGCCTCAGTAAACCATAATGCAGTTCAGCTACAGTACACTGTGTCCCCACTACAAGCAGGGGCGTTTCTAGACCCCTTGGGGGCCCTAGGCAAGTTTGAAAATTTGAATAACTGATATACAGTAAATACGTCTGTTAGAAAGCCCTCATATTTTGAGTACAATGTTGTTTGGTTTATTCAGTATGTGTATTTCCATTTTACAGAGTAAATTGAATGTTACTGTTTTTTCCTTAATGTCCCTGAACGCACCTCGTGTGCCGTTTTTTCTCCGTAGCACTGCATCTTAGTTTTCTCCCGTTTGCATGTTTAGACATGACTTATATTTACTTCAAAAGCCGAGCTAAGCTGCAATTTCCTTTCATTGCTATGTGTAAATGACCCAAGACCCACAGCTATCTGCCAGCTAACTACTACAGTAAAGCAGTTCACCGCAGCCCTTTAACTAGTCTGCTGTTGTTCTTACCTAAATCCTGCAATAAAGACCAAACCTGGGAAGTCACGCTGCCTGTTCTCTAACCAGACCACCTCATACCTTGAGCCGCTCTGAAAACACACGGACAACAAAGACCGCACGTCGATGCATGCCGGCTAATGGGGCCCCATTAGGGAGATTCCCGACGTGTCATTGCAGTGTCTATGTCGGTTTCAGGTTGTGTCGCTGATATGGAGCAATATCAGCCGTCCCTCGGCGGGGCCCCCTTCAGCTCGGGGCCCTAGGCAATTGCCTGAGTTGCCTACCCGGTTGCGACGGCTCTGACTACAAGTGCATTGTAATCTAAGGAGAACAAGACAAAAACAGGAAATATTTAGCCTGTATTACCTCATTTATGTGCACTCGTGTCATTTGAGGTCATTATAAGAGCAGCATTTTGCAGTCGCTAGTTTTTTGCCTCCCCTCTGCTTTCTGTTTTACTGTGTGAAACCAACCTGAACCTGACGACAGTATAGGGGATGCTAGAAGTTTTGCGGCTAAAGGCAGGGTGATCTAGTCCTGGCCTGATCACTAGCAGCTCTCCTGCTGCTAATGTTACATTGCACCTTATAACAAAACACAGGAGGACATGATTTGACTATTCTTTGCTGTCTTGGCTCTGTAAGAGGTGGTTATGTTTGTTGTGGGAGTTTGGTTAGTAAAGGAGCACCGTGACAGAGACTTCTATGAGACTCAATGATCTTTAGCCAGTGCACAAGTGTTAGTTAAACTGGGATAATCAAGGATAGTATTTATATATCCCAGTCAAATACACCGATCAGGCATAACATTATGACCACCTGCCTAATATTGTGTTGGTCCCCCTTATGTGGTCCAAAATGCTCTGAACCATTGGGCATGGACAAGAGGACCTCTCAGGGTGTCCTATGGGGTCTGGCACCAGGACGTTGGCAGTGGATCCTTTGGGTACTCTGGCTTGTGCAGTGGGGCCTCTGTCAGTCAAACTTGTTCCACTGCATCCTGTTGATGCTTGATCAGAATGGGGTCTAGGAAGTTTGGAGGTCAAATCAACATCTTGGGCCATTGTCATATTCCTCAAGATGTTCCTGACTGTTTGATGTTTTTGCCATGTGGTGGGGTGCATTTTCCTGCAGGTGTAGGCCAGTGACATTTGGGATTTCCATTTGCATGAGGGAGTGTGCCTGTTCTGGTACAATGTTTATTTGGGTGTCTAAATCCAAGGTTATAACACCACATAGTACCAATATGATCAATGTTATTCACTTCACTTGTCAGTGGTCATAATGTTATGGCTGATCAGTTTATATTCACCTAGATAGAATTTAATAAAATATTATATGCTGCATTTATGTTTTGTTCGGTGTATTTTTTATTTTTTAGCTTTGGCAGAATATTTAATGAATATATAACCCTGATTATCTTCATGTATCTCTGTTTTGTTGTAGGTAGCGTGATGTCCCTGATGGCAGGTTTAGTTTTTGGTGGACTTTCTGCTTACGGTGCCTTTAACGTCTCTAATGACCCAAAGGACATCAAGTACTCACTGCGTATGTGTAGCTAAGTTCATTCATATATGCTACATTATAGCACTTCTTAAATCAGAGGATTGCTTTAAATATCCAGGTGATATCATATCATGGTGTCTTTCTTTTGTTTTTCTTCTTAGTTGCTGCTGGAGCCCTTGCAGTCGTCATGGGAATGAGATACAAGAAATCTGGGAAATTAATGCCTGCTGGGATCATGTCAGGGCTGAGGTCAGAGTCAAACGTGCTTATCATGCAGGAGCAAATCAAGAATTGTGAAACCAGTAGTTGCTGATTTAGTCATTTTTAATTTGCGGTCTCTCTGCTTACAGTTTCTTGATGGTGTTCCGGCTGTTGCTGCTGATCGTGGTGTGACTGAGAGGAAAACTGAGCAGCCTGAGGGGCTCCCTGGCTCTCAGCGAACAAAGCCTTGTTTTAAAGGAAGCATCATTCCCACTTATCACACTAAAACAAGTCCTAAAGTTTGTGGATGGTCTCATTGCAGTATATCTCTTTGCCAATTGTCCATAAATCAGACAGTTTTTTCTATACGAGCATGTGTATGAATGTATGATTCGTGAATAATGCCTTTGATTTATTCCCTCACACTACATTACTGACAGCACAACAGATATATGTGAGCTTTGTGAATGCTTAGCAGTGGCTTTTCTATATATACTACATCATTGGTTGTGCAGGCTGCTAAAATGTGAACTGAAACATTCCGGATTAAACGGTTAAATCAGTATTCCTGTCTGCTTTTGAGGGAAAAGAATTAAAGCTTGTGTGTTTACAATTTTTGTAATGAGATAAAAAAAACTAAATAAACATGTGATTTATAAATAACAAAAAGTTTTTCTTTGCGTGTACAAAGAACAAAGACACTTCTCAAATATTCATCAAAAATTTATTTAGTTCAAATCTTCACATTGGAACAAACATATAATGTTTGTTCTTCTGTTGGATAAGTGCAGTCTTCATCTCAACATCAACCACTACATATAACTGATTGACACGCTGTAGATACTATGTTTGCATTGATAATGAATTATGGTGCCTATGTGAGAAAAGTACCAGATCTTTTACAGAGTTTATTAGAGCTGAATATTAAGCTGGAACACTTCTTTAACAGTCTTTACGTAGTGTTCATCTGGTTGTGGCTTCCTCTTGCTGCCTGGCTGCAGAAACCTCTTGATGGCTGGAATACTGCTCATCCTGCCCTGGAAAGACTGGAGGGAAACACAGAGAGAGGACTTAATACAAAACACAGCACTGGATGTTAACAACGCACATCAGGACAAGTTCATCTTTTACCTTGAGGCTGGGATAATCGCGAAGAATCTCACAAAATTTTTCCTCCAGCATCAGGGTGCATTCGAGCAGCAGCACATCTGCACAGGTTACTCTGCCTCCCACCAGGTATACGGGTCCAGTCACAGCCTGAGAGAGGCACAAAATAACTTGTTTTAATACATCATTTGCAATCATCAACAGATCAATATTCCACCTTTATGGGTTTTTAAGCACAATGAGCCAGTTACTTTGCCACACCTTTTCAAACACAGGGAGGTAGCGCTCATTTGCTTTGGTCTTAATTTTGTCCAGCTGTGGTTTAGGGTCCGCACAGAAGGGCAGCATCATGATCATCTCCATCAAATCCATCAGTCCCTCACAGTACATGTTGATCCTAAAGGGAAGCATGACAATTCATTCAT
>OMNN01029612.1:0-10766 GCA_900302755.1 Chromis chromis
TAGAATTTGTTTTATGAGGCATGTAAATTAACAGCTTACGTGGAATCTGATTGTGGTCAGAAAGTGGCCACGACACATTTGAACGTGTGTATTTGTATTTAAATGTTTTGATTGTGCCTATTGATTAGTCCATTTGCCAGTCAGAATGCTGCTATATCTGGTGAAAATGTGCAATTTCAGTGTACTGTACTGTTGAATGTAATAAAGAAATAGACATTTCTTACCTTGGTAAACTGTCTTAAGTGGGGTTTTTGTTTGTATGTGAGGTCGCGGATCAGTTAACCGCTGCAGATCTTTCTCCTGAGACGCCTGGTTTCTGTGCTTGGTGCAGGAGTTTAGATAAAACCCGATGCCTCCAGCTAGATTTCAGGTGCATGACGACAGTGCTGTGGCCTTCAGAGCTTAACGCACTGCTCCTTCAGAACCACAAAGCCCAAGCAAGCTAAAAAAAACAACAACTTTATGCCAATGTAACAACAAAGCATTTAGAAGAAATAAAAGCAGTGAAAACAAAACCAGGTACGGAAACATGTTGCAAATACACGGAGACAGCGGCGCTGGAAAATGTAAACACTGTGATTGCATAGTTAAGACGTTCTTGCAGAGATTTGCTGATGGTTCTGTTTCCTGTATTTGCAGCAGGTTTCAATATTCACTCGTTTTAAGATGTTTGGTGTTTTTCCTGCTCGGACGAGTCAAAGAGTCTGCTCTAATGACTGATGTAGACAAAAATATGAATATTACAGAGCCCCACTCCCACTGTAATGTGATTAAAATCTGATCATTTAGAAATATGCATGAATTAAGTCCAATATAAGCCACAAAACCAAGGGATTAGATTTTGACACTGGATCAGTTTTCAAAATATGATCTCACAATCAGGTTCATGAAGCCGGTTCCACCTTAAAGGATTGTTTATTTCCACCTGGTGTATTTGACATTATTGCGGCTCCATGGGTCATTCTAGTTTTGCACTCTCCACCACCACTGTGCCGTAGTCCCACAAAACGGAGTGTAAATGGTGTGTATCAGGGCAGTGCAGCTTTCTAAAATCCCTAATTTGTACATGAATCATTTTAAACATTTGCTTTCAGTCTGATCAAAAGTAAACACAGACATTAGCTGCATGGAACAACCAATTTACTAACTGCATTAGAGATCTCCATCACAGCATAATTGCCAGGTTGAACACGAACTAGAATTATCCTTTAAGGCTATTATTAATGTCAGCTGTTTCCAGTTCGGATTTCCATTGCCAGATTTATTGCATCATGCAGATTTATCAGTTAATGAATCTCTCTGTCTTATCTGATTTTATTCTCATACAGCTTATTCTCTGTAAAAATAAGCCAATTTTCACCTCCCACTAAATGCTGCAGTATGCGAAAGCCAAAGCCTCTAATGCTGCAATAATACACATGTCAGTAGAGAGAAAAAGAGAAGCTAGGTGATATATATTGGCACTGTTATTATTACATAAGGCATATATGGATATAAGGATTAAGTCTGTAAAGCACATCACCAGCTAACAACAGTGAAATGTAGCATAAAAGACATAGACCCGTGTATATGATATTGAAAGAGGCCATGCTTTCTCAGTATTGGCCATGCAATTAGCTTATGTGAGTCCTATGCAGTGCAAGCTTGCGTAAGTTAATACTGCAAAAGTCTGTGCAGTGGTGTCCACTAAGAACGATTCTGGTTTATTTCAACCTGTTGTGTTTTTCATTTTTGTGGCTCTACGCTAAATTTGCACTCTCAAAAAACAGGTGTGATCAAGAAGTTCCAAGACTGTGTCTGTAAAAAGCAAAAAAAAAAAGAAACGTACCCAATTCAATCTTCCTGCACAGCGCTACACTGCTCCCAGTGTTCCTGCCACGTTTGGAATACTCTGTGGAACTATGCGCGTCAAGCACCACTTGCAATGCACACTGGATCTCTTTAACCGTGTTAAAACAGAAACTCTTCGACCTGAATTTTATTTTGGGGAAGAGGAAGAAGTCGCGGTGAGCCAAATCTTGCGAGAAGGGCGCGAGAAGAGCCATGACATTTGTACCGATTGCTCTCCCTCATGTGCATCAGGATGTTACAGTAGAACTCTGCCAGTTTCATCATGGGGGATTAATTTTCGATGCACAATCTTGGAACTCCATTGTGAAGTGAGACAGAAATATCCGACACAGTTTATCGCTGAGTTATACCAATAAGATTTTTGTAATTTAGCTGAGCTGACCCTTTCAGGTACTAAACTTGCTAGATGGAGATGTTCCCATTTGCTTATTTAATCTACTAATGGTATCTTAATTAAACAGGAAATTTACACAGAAGCTATTTTGCTTTGTCACAATAGAATAATCACAGATGTTACTAATAATAACATCAATGATGGCTGACAAAGTGTCCCAGTAAGTCACTGCACTGTGACAATAAACTATTGCAGCACCCTGAAACTGAAGCATCTAATTGAACTTTTTTTTTTTTTTTTTTTTACATCTGTGCATTTCCTACTGAGACTGAATTCAAGCTCAATTCCAGATTACATTTTGATTCCACTTTCTCTACAGTATGATAACATGGAATCCCTTGTGCAGGTAAACACGTACATTTGGGAGCTCAGTGTTTACGTGATGCCTCCGCTGTTAATTACCCCCCCTCTCTATGCGTCACCTGTGTCTCCTCTTTCCACCCTGGAGACTCCACTTCCTGTCATCACCTCCGCTGAGTGCTTATGCGAGGGCGACATGTGCCTGCTGTGCATTTATGCATTACTCCTCCATACGATGATTCCCCCCCACTTCCTTCTTTGACTGGGCCTGCCAGTCATGAGCTTCACGGCTGAGTCGGCGGCAGCGTGTTGATAACAGGAATGCCAGCGAGATGAATTAGCTGACTGCCAGCCTCGAGTCTGTTTACAGTCTCGCACTCCTGTTTGCTGTGCAGGAGGCGTTCGCCCAGATGTTTGCTCGCAGCATCTTAAACTGTAATTCATCTTCTCAAGGCTGGATTAGTAACCTGGGAATGTGGGCCTCAGACCTCCAGGGCTCTCGGCAGTTCCACATCCTGAACCTGTGTGTCTGTGTAGTCCCTTATTAATTCCAAGTGTGTTCCAGAATCAGTGATATACACTAATAAAGCACAACAACAGACATGATAGGGACATTCTGTCATGTAAAAAAAATGGACTTACAGTTTGTTTAGGCACTATCTTTGGTTCCATAGGTTATTTTTTTTACAATTTAGCCACAAAGCCTTACACCAAAAAAGCAATATTATCTCTCGCAAAAGCAAATAATTCGTGCAAAACTTGTAAAAATTGAGTTTTTGCATCAGTTAAATTTACTAAGCACTAACTATGCACTGATTATATAAATGAAAACACTTGTGTCTTTTGCTTTTTCTGTGTGCGTGGTGTCGCAGTTTG
The DNA here is from genome assembly GCA_900302755.1 of Chromis chromis. Classification (NCBI taxonomy): domain Eukaryota; kingdom Metazoa; phylum Chordata; class Actinopteri; family Pomacentridae; genus Chromis; species Chromis chromis. Next base: position 3,422 of record OMNN01029612.1, read on the forward strand.
TGTTGCCATGTGTGTAGAAAACACACATGTATCTATCAATAGAAATAAGGTGGAAAGATTATAGATTTTTGTTCTTAAAATGTTCAGCAGCAAAGTGCAGTAGATGAAAACAACATTTGTGCCGGGGAAAAAAAAGAGAAAAAAAATCAGGCTATTTTTCTTTTCTTTCTTTCTTTGTGGAATTCATCCACATCATATGAGAGCTAAGGCAGCCTGGAGAGCTGTGTTGAAGCTTGACCCCTGATTAATGTCTCCACAAGCCTCCTACATTAAGAACGGGTATGTGTTGGTGGAGCTGGCAATTGTGCACCTTCGCCTCTACAACGCCTTCTAGAGCAGACTCCTGTAATAGGATTTAAGACCAGAGAGTATGGTGGGAGACTGAAAAGTGGGTGATCTGTGAATCGATTGCAGATCACAGCAGCCCAGTGGACATTTGGTAAGGTATCTGTTGTGTAGGGTTTCCAGGAATGCGATATTGCTTGCAGTGTTGTATGGATGCTGTTCTGACTAATAGCTGCACACATTGGACGTTGATGATGGCACAGTTTTCGACATTTCTGCAGCATTTGTTTTTGCAAGGCTCAAACCTGTGTCGCCCACATATGTTAGCTTGTGGTGCATTATATTTGCTTCTAGATCCAAGGAGAAAAGACAAAACAGTGCAGCACAGTTTTAAAAAAGCAAGGATCGGTCAATATGTTGTAGCACGTAGGTAAAAAGCAACCAGGCTTCTATTTTAGATTCTTGAAGATGTTTCACCTCTCATCCAAGCGGGTTCTTCAGTTCTAGCTGACTGGTGGGGAGTTTTAGATGTATATGGTCATCCAAGTTCCTAGGATGTTACCCTGCCACATCTAGTACCAATGATAGGACAGCATGGCTTAAACAGTGTGAATTCTTTAAACAGTTGCTTCATCCTAATTCTGTTGCATTTAAGTAGATGAGACGGTGCAAAAAGATGTTCCTGCAGTTCTCTGAGTAAGACGCAATTATTTGCATTGACCATATTTACAATGTGGGAAGTTCTGTAGAAACATTTGGATGACTTTAATGACATATTCTTCCATTTATGAAAGTACAGTTTTACCAGTTTAACAGTATTACCGTACCAATAAGGCTACAGTACCTATACTTAACACTTGCTCATCCCATGCAGGGGGGTTACCCTTCTGTAGAGACAGGAGATTTAGTCTCTAACAGCTAAAATGGAAATATCCAATACATACAATAGGTGCACAAGGTGAAACAGAGAGCAAAGGAGAGGAACAGAACTAGTGTGACCATATGACAGCAAAAACGCTTCTTCTTTGTCCAATATTGACCTCCATTTTTGTCTGAACAATGTTTACCTGAGACCCACTGAGAGCAATCAAGCTCTGACTGATGTGAACTCATCATCTGGTGAACTCATGTCAACGCAGGCAGTTGTCAAAAAGTGTAGCATTTGTAGAAACCATTATGTTGAGTTTAGTTTGTATGTTGCAAAATTACAAACGAAAACATATTATGACTTGTCTGGTCCATTTTTAGGCACTTTGTAACCTGGATTTTGAAAAGAGCTCTATAAATAAAGATTATTATTATTAATATTATGTCAGGCTCCAAGCCTTGTATCTACTACTATGTAGCTTGCAAATCTTCATTTTGCAGGGTGGCAAAAGCATGACCTGCTCTACTCTGCCTCTGCCTGATTGGCTTATCCTGACATTTCTAACCGTCACCATTCTCTATATTCTTACTCCAACCCTAACCAATCTTACTCCTCATATGCACATGAACCAGCCATTCGTGTAGCACTTTGCTTGCAACTATTATTGACTTTTCTCCAGCCTCCCTGCATAAAGAAAATCTGCTTCTGCACACAGAATTATGAGTATGTATGGCTTCTGTCAGCCTCAGGCGAGGCTATAGTGCTGAATCTCTCCATATTCATTTGCTATCTGTGTCTCATTTGCAATGTTTATCTGTCATTTGCTTTCATATCACTGAAAGAAATACTTAGAATTCATGTAGCAGTTGATTAGATTTGTTGTGGTGTTGTCTAGAAAACATTTCCAAAATTATACCTGAGATGAGTCAGTCTTGGGCACATTTTCCCCTCATGGGTTGAAGTTGTTGTGGGTTTACTGTTTAGCTGATCACTTCACTCAAACTTGGTTTATGGTTGTTCATCATAATGGAATCCATAGTTGAGCTCCTGGTTACTGCTAGTTTGACTAACTTTGAGTTAGACAATAGGCTTCTCTTACATAAAAGCATTTATCAAAAGAACCTTTGGCAGTAAATCAAACCGATAAGTATCTCTGACTGAATTACAAGAGAAAAATCTAATTTCGGGGTCTTTATTTGTCCACATTTGAATGACTCTGTCTTTTTGGATTTCTGTCTGTGATGCTCAAAACATGGATACCAGCATTTCAAAAATTCGACCACAGCAGCACGTCCTTCCAGAAACAGTGTCCTTCTGTGTATCAGCCCTGTGCATAATCCACAATGCGTTTCGAAGGGTTCATGTCTGATTTAGTGACTCTGAGTTTGGCTCTTTGAACAGGCTCTTGCTAACCTTGGACAATTACTCAAAAAGCTCCTTGAGTATCTACCACCCCCGGACGCTCTTTGCAAAAATTACATCACAATCTAGTTGTTAGTAAGAACAGAGAAGAGCATCTCTATAAGCTAATAATACCACATTCCTCCTGTTTGTTATTACTCCATTAATACTTGTCATCTAATGTCAGATGATAGTGATAACTTGTATATACTGTTTTAAAAAAGAAACCTTGTCTCAGTATATTATAGTGCATTTAAGTCAGTGAAATGCAGTTCAATCCAGTCTTTATTCAGACAGTTCTAACAATAAGCTTTCAGAAGGGATCATAAAAGACCCATACAGTTAAGAACCACACTCCATACACTTCTACTTGACTTTAAATTATGTTCCACATGCTTTAAGGTACCCTGTGGTGATTTTGACTACTAGTAGAGCTATGGAGCTTCTTTTTTTGGTGATAGCACATGTTTGTGCCGAGTGTGAGTGCATCAGGTAATCTGGTAAAAAGACTGAAGAGACTAGACTTGACTTAATTAATTGCTATCATAGTAATCAGTAGCAGGTGACAAATTCATCCTGCTGATGCTATTTGAAGTTGTCAGCTTCACCCATGCTTGTTGCCTTGTGGTGATGAATAAATCAGAGTGAGAGTATTTTTATACCATTATTAAAGCTTTGAATATTTCCAGGAGTACAGTGGCCTCAATAATTAAGGACAAAGTTTGGATACCACAGGACTCTTCATAGAGTCGGCTGTCCAGGGCCCTGTTCAGAGAGGTGACCATGAACCCAACAGTTACTCTCAACAAGCTTCAAAAGTTTTCTGTCAAGAGGGACAAATGAAGCCACTCATTCACAAAGTACACGGGGAAGGCTATTTGGTGTTTGCCATTTACAAGACTGTGAGAACACAAGGAAAAACATTGTTCACTCTGATAAGACACAAACTGAACTCTTTGGACAAAACTCCAAGCACTGTCTGGCATATACCATCCCCAAAGGCAAGCACGGTGGTGGCAGCATCATGCCATCATTCTCAGTGGCAGGGACTAAAAGACTAGTCAGAGTTGAGAAAACTGAGTGCAGTGACCTGAAACTGGGACAAAGGTTCATCTTTCAACATAACAAAGACCTGAGGCATACAACGCTGGAGACCTCAGGACAAGTTTCTGACTATCCTTGATTTTTCCAGCCAAAGATCAGACTTAAAAGCCACGGCGAGCCGTCTCATCTGATCTGATGGAGCTTGAAAAGATGTGCAGAATGAATAGGTTTAAACTGAATCTAGAAGTCTGTAGAGACGAGAACTCTTACCAAATGGGCCTTGACAATGACTAAAGTAAGAGTTTGAATACTTTTATAAATGAAAGAAATTTGCAAATAAAAAATCTAAAAGCATGTTTTCATTTTGTCAGTGTGAGCTGTTGAGAGTAAATTGTTAAGAAAAAATGCCAATTTTATCCATTTGATATGATATGAACACATTAACGAATACAAAAAGTAAAGTAATTTCTGACTCCTCTGTATTTTAAAGGTTACAAAGGTTTTGTGACATTGTGATAAGTTGTTTTCTACCTTCCTGCTACATGAGTATCCTGGTTATAGTTTCAAAGTATAAATACTAATTTACAGATACCACAGTCTAGTGTGATGCCTGCTGGCAACCGCCTCCCCGTGTTATACTGCTGTGTAAGGGATATGATTGTAAGTCAATATTTAATTTGAAATACAATGCCTTTCAAAGCTGCCCACCTTTAATGTCAGCCCAAAAGACACATCAAAGAGAAGTTAATCTGTGCGGACTGTGAGACATGAAAGCCAGGCAAATGAGGTTGTTGGCTGCTTGTAACATCATGTGGAGAACACAAAAGGTCAGCAGATTTTATTTTTTTCAGCACAGATTCCAAACCAACCTGCAGTGACCTTAGTGACTTGTTGCAGTTGGGTCAGTGACAGATAAAACTGAGACAAGTTGAGTTTGATTTGGACCACACTTGTGATTATAAAGGATGGCGTTCTTAATCATCTTCCTCCCTGGGATTCATTATGCAGCCAGCAGTGAGTAATGAGCGTGTCCAGAGCTTTGAAGTTCACTTTAATCATAGCACTGAAGACTATTACTAAGCAACAGGAACTTGCAGATGTCTCAGAAGACACAGTGACTGTGGCTGGAGTGATGCTCACCTCGGCGGATGAGGTAATGTGTGGTTATCCTACTGTGTACACACTCTGGGATTGTGATTATTTAATTTGAGTGTCACCATGACAGACTTAACAGATGCTGGTTGTTTGTTTTGTATTATTTGAACCTCAAAAATAACACGCTAGTATTCCCATACCAGGGGAATACCAGACTTTCGCTCTAAACTATCCTCCACTGAGTCGTCTGTTTTTTCATCATCACAGGTTCAGTTGCTTTTCGGCTTGAGGAGACAGTAGCTGTACACAAAAAAGAGACAGATGCTGGAATACTCAGAGGGAATTTTATATAAGAGGGAGCGCTGCTCACCCCAGTTGTATAATGTCTTTGTGGCTCTGGAGGAGCTTTGTCAAGTCTGAGAAAATAATCTGTCTTCAGGGTTATTTTTGTTTGAGCTCCTCTGTTACACTGAACACAATATGCTCTTCTGTTGCATTATGGGAACTGTAGCATTCATTAGTTTTGGAGGTTGACCCACAGCAGGGGTGTTTTTACCTAATGGTTGAATTAGAATCTTGATATTGTCTTTAATGCTTGGTTTCCATGCAGGAGCCTATTCCAGCTACGTCGGTGAGTATACACTGGAGACAGCCATTCATATTTACACCTACGGCCAATTTAGAATCACCAGTCAACCTAACATGCATGTTTTTGACTGTGGGAGGAAGCTGGATCACCTGGACAAAACACATGGGCACAAGGAGAACATGCAAACTCCACACAGAAAGGCCTCTGTCGGCCAAACCAGGTTCTTGTTTTAGGTGACAGTTCTACAGTAACAATGCACAACTGAGCAATACCCAAATGTCCAATATTTGACTCCCAGCTGGTTGAGCCCTGGCTTGCATATCATGCTGCTTCTTTCTTCCTGCAGTTTCTAAATATATCTCTAATGCAGCAGTTTTTTAAAAGAACCCTGCTAGTGTGTCTACATGTTTTATTCATTTATTTTTTTCCAGTATACAGCCATTAATACCGCATCATTACTATCAACATCAATCTGCCAGCATGTTTACCTCCAACTAATTAGCTAAATGTCCTATTACAGTGTTATCTAATAGGTAATGCTGACCCTGGGTTTGACGATGTTGTTATAAGAGTTTTTATTTTAAAAATATTTCAGTGGGAATATATATTTACAACTGGCTTTAGAAAGTGCTTTTATGGAAAGCTTGTAAAATGATGATTTTTCTACAGCATCAGTCACCCAGTCACGTAAGAAACCACGTCTTGAAAATCTATTACACAAAACGATTTCAACACTCGTATAATTTATTCAGACTTTATTTAGCCTATTTTTCTTTTAAAGAAGTATCAATCTTTAATATAAATGCACAGACTTGAATTTCTCATGCAGATTTTGCAGGTGATTCACAACCCCAGACTTTACAATTCTTGGCGAACATCACTTTACAAATTGGCCTAAATTGAGCCTATGCTTGTTTTCTCTTTACTGCATTACTAGATAAGGAAGGCAGCTACGTGCTCACAAGGCATAAAATTTATATAGTTATATATATATACACAGATATCGATTGATACAGTGATACAGAAATAGGAAAGTATTGTAACATGTTTGAGGTATTTTGTAGTGGTGAACAGATTTTCTATTTGACCAACCAGTCTAAGGAAGTGGCAAAAGAACGCAACACAGACAAGGATTAAAACTAAATTGATCACTCATATAAATACACTAAACTCATAAGGAAAACACCTGCCTTGTAGTGATGCTCTAATTCCTCAATGAACAGGAAACAAGGGAAAATATCGACCTACAGCCGTGGCCAAAAGTTTTGAGAATGACACAAAAATTAGTTTTCACAAAGTTCACTGCTTCAGTGTTTTTAGATCTTTTTGTAAAATGTTACTTTGGTATACTGAAGTATAATTACAAGCATTTCATAATTGTCAAAAGCTTTTATTGACAATAAATTGAGTTTATGCAAAGAATCAATATTTGCTGTGTTTACCCTTCTTTTTAAGACCTCTGCAATTCACCCTGGCATGCTGTCAATCAACTTCTGGGCCACATCCTGACCGAGGAATATGAATAATCAGTTTAATTAATAATTAGTCAGAATTTGTGGGTTTTTGTTTGTCCGCTTGAGGATTGACCACAAATTCTCAAAACTTTTGGCCACGGCTGTATTCTAACACACAGGGAAGATTTTAGCATCAGGGTGAGGACGTTACCTTGTAGGCCATGGTGTGCACCGGCGTCGTCGTCGATTAGAAACGGGCTGCTGGCTTCAGGTTTGCCCTCATCGCCTCTGCAGACAGAGACATAAAGATAGATATAAAACACTTCAAACATCAAACTGTAAACGTCTCTTTGGTTCTCTGTTCAGACATAAAAGTGAAAAGAACAGATGTTGCCCTTTCCCTTTCTGCTTGACAGTTTCGGCAACGTCTCTCGCCTTCATCAGAAGTGTCTCACTGACAGCGGGTGACGTGTACCTGTGACAGGTGACCGGGCTGGCCACGCCCACACCAAAATGGCGTGTCGTGGGCGATCCCAACAGACCCGACCTGAGACACTTCTGATGGAGGCAAGAGACGTTGCCGAAACTGTCAAGCAGAAAGGTAAAGAG
>OMNN01029615.1:0-12711 GCA_900302755.1 Chromis chromis
GATGTTTCCCTCTTCACCTGATTCAAATGATCAGCTCATCATCAAGCTCTGCAGAAGCCTGATAATGATCCTGATCATTTGAATCAGGTGTGTTGGAAGAGGGACACATCTAAAACATGCTGGATAGTGGCTCTCGAGGACCAGGGTTGGCTACCTCTGGTTTACCTGTTAGCCAACTAACATCTGATTGTGAGCACGGAATGGAAAGTACGCCTAAGGCTGAATGCTTGCAGTTTTGCAGGTATTTGGACAAGCTGAAAAATGTAACCTGAGGTGAAAGTAGTACAAGTTATTCTGAGGGTGACAGTCCTTTCATATCAACATATTTCACTAAAATCCCAAAAACGACAATTTGCCGATGTGTTGGAGGAGGAAAAGTCAGGGGCTTTCCACAGTCAGCTGGCTTCATAAGGACCATGAAAGTCTGTTCAAAGAAAAATTGCTGTGATATTTCAGTCTGGACCAAAGTGTTGTGCCAACCAAGCGACAGACTAACATTTGTTCAGCAAAAAAGGGAAAAGCAGAGATGAATACAGTATGTCAGCCTATTCATTTTATTCTGAATAAGGTCTTTCTCATATTAACACCTACGTACACAAATATTCTCATATCTGACTCTGCACTTAGCCATTCAGTCTCCTTCAGAATAGGGACTGGGTTCAAAAATAGATACACAGACAAATACACAAGGCCTTCAGCGATAGTGAACAATTTATTTCAAAATAACCTAAAGGATATCAATAAGAAACGCTCTCAAACAATACTGAACGTGACCAATCTAGACTATACACTGTGTCTGAGCCCTGCGTGGGCTGAACAAGCCTGTGTCAATGGGCTCATTCAGCCCACGTAAATGTGTGTAAAGAGGCTGAATGTCCTCATTTAGCTACAGTACAGTAGATTACAGTGTATATGAAAACACACACACTGGTACCACAGCTATGCTAACTGCTGGGCACTGCAACATTTATTAAAGCTACCAAATAAACAAAACACGTGGCCATGTTTTTACTAAATACCAGCTGCAATGGCTCATATTGTTTTCACCTTGGGAATCTGTCTGTATGTGTTTCTCTGTTTGTGTCATCATGGCAAAATATGGTCCTGGAGAGAACTACTGTAGGAGAAACTACCTCAAATGCAATTTAGATTCCTTTAGAAAGTGTTTACCTGTCTGTCTGCACCTCACAAGATAGCCATGAAACTTTACAGGTGTGTTGTTGAGACTGAAATTAAGTCTGAAGTGTAGTCCGACCCATGAGTATTAAGTACTCATGTAGTCATGCAATAAATACTCCATTATTACATAAATGCGTAAGCTGACCTGTGAGTGTGATCCCCTCACAAGATGGTAGTTGTCAGAGTAATGATAAGTGTTCTTTCATTTTGTGACAACATGTAACATGTAACAGGGGGCAGTGGTGGCCTAGTGGTTTGTGAAGCGAACTTGTAACCGTTGGGTCGTCAGTTCAAGTCCCCGGACTGGCAAGAGGTTGAGGTGGGGAAGTGAGAGCAACTGCTTGTCCCAGTCACCACCACTGTGGGCCCTTGAGCAAGGCCCTTAACCCCTGACTGCTCCCTGGGCACTGCACCGCGGCAGCCCACTGCTCCTAGTATGTATAGTTAAGTTTGAATAGGATGGGTCAATGCAGAGAAGGAATTTCCTCAAGGGGATCAATAAAGGTTAGATTATTATTATAATAATAATAACCAAATACAGTTTCAATTAATCAGTTTAATATTAATTTAATGTTGTTGTTTTGTGTTTACATGTGGATCCCAAGAAGGCTAGTGTTATCTCAATACCGTAATATCATCACACTATATTAAGTTGTAGTGTGTTGTAGTATGCCCGTCTCCACTGTATTAACAATATAAAGATATCATTCATAGTCCTCCGCATTCATATTAGTCATGCCAGATCAACTGGGTCAGTGTGTGGCCCTCGGGACAGTTCAAACAACTTTAGAAGTTGAGATTTCAGAAGTTTTGCAGGTCATAATGTGGGAGTTTGGAGAGTGTTTGAGTTTTGGGAGGTTCCCTTCTTATTCTTTGTTGTTCTTTTTATCTATATTTACATCTCTTACGATTTGTTCTCACTTGCTAAGCCATTAGAGCTGCCAGGCATTACTACATTAATATACAGTAAAGCAACTGGCATGGTGTACAGTGGTTAGCACTGTCGCCTCACAGCTAGAAGGTCTGGGATTTGACCCTGGTGGTCAGCTGGAGACTTTCTGTGTGGAGTTTGCATGCTTTCTTTGGATGCTCTGACTTCCTCCGACAGTCCAGAGACATGCATTGTGGGTTGTTTTGTGATTCTAAATTGGCTGTAGGTGTGAGAGTGAGGATGTGTGTCTGTCTGTGTTGGCCCTGTGATGGACTGTCCAGGCTGTACTCTGTCTGTCTCTCTATGTCAGCTGGTTGAGGCTCCAGCCCCCAGTGACCCTCCACAGGATAAAGCATGTATAGCGGATGGACTGATGGATACAATAAAGCAAACTATTCAGGTGTTTCACATGAAAAGCTTTTCATGAGTGAACCACCGCTTTCACTGAAGCTACAGGAAATGTTGACATAGTTTTGTTAGTGACAGAAAAATACAGACATTTCTGGCAAATATGTCCTCAAGAGAGAAAGAAAAAAAAGGCAGATGCTACTATTCAGTAATGCTTTATCTCTGGTTGATACTATCAATGCCCTGATCATTCGTTGTGCCATGGTTAGCTATATTTGTTCTCTTTTTTATCATTTGTTGAAGCTAAAGTATCAGGAAATGTAATATCTCTGACATGACTGCAGTAGCACAGCTGTTTGGACAATTTACTTACAAAAATGTTCTCGTTTCTATTCTTCTATCAGAGCAAAAATAAGACTGGTAGCACTGTGAGCATTAGATAATTACCTGCAGCTCACCCTGTCCCTCCCTCCCCATTCGTCTCCGTAGATGGATTGCCATTGCGGATATGGATGTGAATGTCAAAGTAAATATGCAAGGTGGACTGACTGTGTTGGCACTGAAGAGCCCTCGGAGAGGCACTTGAATGGGATCCTGTTCTCAAGTAGCTCTACCTTGCAGTGGAATCATCTTTTATCATGCAAACATTTGCTTTTGTCGAACAAAATGACCCTCTCTGTTTTGTCTTCTTGTTGTCCATGGTACAATACTTAGTACAATACGCCTTGGACAGTACATCAGAGACAAAAGACTCTCATCAGTTGTTTTCATTAAAGTAAAACCTTCAATTCTTAAAAATGAAACTGGATCTTATGTGTCTTTTTGTTGGAGCCACAAACCACAAAAAAATGAACCATGGTCAACCAAAGAGATAAACTTGATTGCTAATCTTGAACATATAAGTGTGAATATGAATTAGGTATTCTATTTCATGCTGAGAAACAGTGTGGAGTCTGTGGTCTTGTTTACTTGAAGAAATGACATTTTCCAATCAGCTGACTGGAGAATGCCAACTACAACTGAGGCCTGCTCATTGAACAGGACTGACAAGCATTCGTCCAGTCGTTCTATGGCACACCACAACATACTGCATCATTGTTTAGGTTGCCTGAAGGTTTTGTCACCGAGGGTACTGTGAGAGCATTCATTTAACAGGTCGTTGCTCTGTGTTTATTTCATGATATAGGAGTTTACAGGGAACCAGCCTCTGGGAGACAAACAGAAATATGTAGCTGCATTATGTTTCATATGATAAACAGACAATTAAGTCCAGTAAAGTCCTAAAAGTAAATAGAGTTCTTAATAAAGGATGTGAAAGCTCGGTGTTGCAACATCTTGAACATTTCTCCTGCCCAATTATAGTATTCAGTAAAAAGTTAGTTTCCCTGTAAAAGAAACAGAAAGCAGTCATAACCTAAATAAGGGCAAACAAAAACCCACATAACAACTCAACACATAACAAACACATAACAACTCAAATTAAGTGGCAGTTCTGTTAATATTTGACTCCAAAATTCTAGAGAGTGCTGTGTCAAAGAAAGACCCATCTACAGAGAACAAAGGGGCTGCGTTCCCTTCAGTGAATGCCAATGGGATGCAGGGGGCAGAGTGTATTACAGATCAACCGCTGATGTAAGCAATCACACTGACCTATCAAAATGCCAACTACAATGCCATTCAAGGCCGCTGTTAAACATAAAAGCAAATTGTTTGCTTTTATATTGGAAAGTAGGTGTTGCAACTGTTCCAAACTGATAATGAGTCCAAACACAGTGGCTCATTTGTTACAGTTAGAATCCCTCATGACATAAGGTTACTGTAAAGCTTTATTTTCCATAAACATTGAATCGTATCCTTTAATGTAGACAAATTACACATCTTTGCATGTTCAGCTGACCTGGCTAGAAAACTATCCAAGCTACATGAGCAGATAACTGGAATGAATCTGTTAGAAGTGCACCAATTGGTAGACAGTTAGGGGTCATGTAATGGAATAAACAGGTTTATTGAAAGGCCCTGCGAGGCCTAACGATGAATCTAGTACAATTATACAATTGCATATGGCAACTTAGACTTTAGCATAGGTTTTTCTTCACAGTCTGAATGAGTTTCATAAAAAACCTCTGAGAAGCAGCTGTGCACAGTGTTTTTAACAGAGGCTGGGCATTAATCAAACCTCCATTTGCCTCCATCCTTTAAATCTTTTTTCTAGTACAACTTAAAAACATAGTTTGACATGCACTTCCAATAAAGCCTAAAAATCAGTTTGTGTTGCTTGACCAAGCAAGTTTTCTAGCACACCATCGTCCTCACGTCACTGTGATGTCCCAAGCCGTAACGGGTACATTACCTTCCCTGGAGGCAAGAGGGTGGAAAACACCTTGTGATATTTGACATTTGGTAGAAACAGCAGTTGTAGTTTACTCCAAAAGCCACAGTAGGCCACAATACGTCCAATTCCACAATCAAAAACAAACTTCAGAAAACAATACAAAGATGAAGTTTATGCAATACAAAAAAAATTATTAGTTGGTTTGGCAAATACACATCTAGTTAACCTCTAGACCTCTGTTTAAGTTCTGCAAACAGAAATTCCCTAAGTTTTTCAATCAGACCATCCGGGGCTGTCTCCCATGCAGCGGATGAGACAGTCCTGTGTTAGTATTGTAGTTAGCTACTCTTGCAAAGCTAGACCTATCTGTACGACTGTGTCAGCCCTGGAGAATGGTCTGGCTGCACCTTATTATTCTGTAGCAGAGGGAAAAAACATTTGTATTTCTTTAAAACAATCTAAATCGTCTGTGGTGGCACTAAGCCCAGGATACAGTGATGGTGCCCCTGCAAAAGAGTGTTATGGGGAACTTTAGTGGAATATTTGCATCTGGACAAGCAACCACTGCCATCAAAATAGCTAATTCACTGTCAAATACTGACATTTTTGGCGTGCCGGTTGCCGCTCTAATGTTGTTGTTGTTTCCCTTAGCAAAGGGGATTTTGAAAACAGAAAAACTCAGACAGTTGAAGGAGGGGAGAATGCTGCATGAAATCTGCAGTATAAATGTCAGGCTTATACCAACAAACTACATCTGGTGAGTCAGGCTAGCAGTTAGTTAACCTGAAACTGAATAGAGCCACTCTCAACTGACTGGTTACAGCTGGTAAAATGCTGAAATACATTCACAAAATAGTGAAGGAAGTGATCAAATACGAGGTTGCGTCATTCAACACTTGCACTCACACCATGAACTGCTGAATTCCTCATAAAGACAACTTATTGGCTACTCAAGTTAATCTAAACACAACATTAAATTGCATTTAACTTTTTCTTTCCAGAGAACTTCTTTGAAAATTATTTGGAAACAAGGGATGCTTAATATTAGTACTAACAAAGTTCTCTTGCTTTGGCACGCAGTTCCTACCATAACAGCCTATAATGTGTATTAGTGTCTCTGGTGTCATCTGGCCAAGAAGCCCACACACACTGATATTATTACTACACAAAAATTTCTGCACCGCTCAGCCGGCTGTAACCGTCTCCGCTTGTTGTTGTCACAGTATATTTCCAGACTTTCTTGAGACTACCTTCAACACATGCACACACAAAACATACATCCTCACAACACTTGGCTTAGAGATGAGGCTGTCAGGCATGCAGTTGCACAGGGGCACCTGTTCACCCCTCTGACCATTAAAAAATTCTTTGCTGACTCTGTGTCTGCTGCTCAGTATCCTGGAAAGTCTGGAGTGGGCCATATAAAAACACTGGGGACATATGCGCCCAAAGACTGCACCACTATATCAAATCTCGTACAGAATAGACACCAACGCATACCACACATGTACAAAATACATGCATGCACACAAACTATGAGGTGCCATTTTTCAGTGTACGGTAATACAATACGTGCATACTTTCTTGTAACTTGAACCTCACCTACTCTTCTCTCTCATATTTTGTCACCTTATCTTGTTTATGCTTCTACATCTGATACCTCGCCGTTAAAGTACAGAATGTGAACCTTAATGGTTGATCACCAAGCAGCAGCAGCAGTCACATCACATCCAGTTTCACAATGGAAAGCTACAAACATAACACATAAGACATTCAGGACAAAAGCTGTTTTGATACAAATGATGGCATTCCAGCGCAGCACAAACATGCAGGCACGAATACAGACACACAGAATCTGCACAGTCATCAAACCAGATGACTCCAACAGATAAACACACACACCCACAGTCACACATGTGAACTGTGAGGACGATTAGTTGGTCTGCAAATTATTAGAATATTCATTCTTACCCTCCATAGGCTCCAAAAGTGAAACTCCTCTTTCTCTGCGGCATACTGGCTGATAGATAGCAGTGAGTCAGTCAACTCAGTGCTGAATGGAGCCAGCACTTGTGTCACTTACGCTGACTGAGCATGTGTGTGTGTGTGCGTATCAGTGTGTGTGTTTGTATGCTTTGCCTGCCGTCTGAGTTCCACTCCCCCGAGCCTGGACTAACGTGCCCTGCCTCTTCCTTGCTCACACGCCTCCTTCACAAACAGGGGAGAAACGGCAAGAGGATGAGGGAGGACGAGGGGGAGGGGGCTGGACGGAGGGCTGCTGACCATGCCAGTCTCCCAGGGAACCAGGACTGTAGTGGCAGTCACGTACAAGGCTGTATCCCCTCCCTTAAACAGAGAACACTGAACTGACACGAGTCACACAAGGGAATTCCTGATTACTTCATGATATAATATAAAAATGGCTACAGGCGAAGATCACAGAGGAGTTCTTGGCACTCTGGGAGTTTGCACAGAACAGGTCTAGCAACAATAGTTCTCTCTCACTCTGTCACTGGAAGACAGCTGGTCAAACAAGCTGTAGACATCAGCGCAACACTTCATCAGTCTTCACAAAGGTCCTAGCCACAGAGCCTTGCCCCAGGTTAGCAGCTCCCCTCCTGCATGCTGCAAGCGGTGACCTCTGAACACGTTTCTAATCAGCTCATTCATCTCCCTCCTAATTCTTTCCTTTTGTAAGCCCATCACCTCTGGTATGAACACAAAAGGAGGGTTAATGTAGCACAGAGTTGTCCCGCATTACTAATAGCTGCATCGATTAAATGGAGTAAATGTCTGGACGTAGAGACTCTCCGTGCGCAGGCTGTTGTGTCTGATAAACTGGCAGCTGTGACAAGAATGCATTAATGCTGCCATAGATTATTGAATAAAGTAGGATTGCAGTCTCAAGCGTCAGCCGGCTATCTGATAGACATTCACTTCCAAAGCATTTGCACTATGCTGGATGAAACAGACTCCTCTTTTCATGGCCAGTCCGGTCTGGCAGCACTGACATACTGATATTACACGGGGAGAGGCTGTGTTTTTAGTTGACAACAGTTAATTGAACCCTAAACCGTGAATAAATAAAATCTCACCAATCAAGGACCTTAATCTCCCCAAGGACCAATGATGTCTCCATCACATTAACTGCAAAGCACTCATAGCAACAGAGCAGACAAGCACTTAATTAATTAATGGGTCTACCAAACAAGCGCAATCATGCTGATAGGCAATTACATCATCTCTCTACAATTACGTCACCCTTTTTTCCTCTGAGAGAGCAATTGTCTCAAAAACATTTCACCACAGTTCTTGGCTGACTTTGCTGGGAAAGGACTTCACTTTGTCTCTTGGCCATGTTGTAATTTATCTAGCTGGATAGATCGTTGGCTGATAGA
The DNA here is from genome assembly GCA_900302755.1 of Chromis chromis. Lineage (NCBI taxonomy): Eukaryota > Metazoa > Chordata > Actinopteri > Pomacentridae > Chromis > Chromis chromis. The sequence continues at coordinate 8,189 of OMNN01029615.1, forward strand.
GACTTGATTGACAGCGATTACTGATTTGATTGACAATTTGTTTTTAGCCATGTGAGGGGTTTGGCTCGAGGGATGATCCTGTTTGTCTGTCTGTCTGTCTGTCTGACAGCTGCATGTATTGTCACTCTTGGAAAATCTCAGAAACTAGAGACATTTTGTTCAGACATCCATGTTCACAAAGGATGACACCTACTGATTTTTGTTGATACCCTGACTTCCCCTCTAGCACCACCATGAGGCTGACAGTAGTTGTTTTGAGTGGAATCTCTCAACAACTATTACGGTCATATTTGATACAATCATTTGAACCTCCTTCATGATTAATAGTAATAACTTTGGGGAGTCCTTGACTCTTATTAGGGCCAAAATTGGGGTTTGTCTCACCTGTGCATTGTGTTTGGTGTAAATTAGAATGCTGACACACTAAACTAAGGTGGTGACCTGCTAAACATCAACATGTTAGCACTGTCAATGTGAGGATATTGGCATGCTGACATTAGCATTTAGCTCAAAGCACTGTTGAGCCCAAGTACACTCTAAAAAGTAACTAAAGCAACCTATTCTCACCGTTTAACTAAAGGCATGGTGGCAAGGTTTTAAAAAATGGTTCAAATTTACTGATTTAGACTAAACTTTTACAATGCAAACAAAACCTTTGATGGGTTGGGTTGACACACTAATGTTGGTAATTGCATCAGTAATAATAATAATCTAACCTTTATTGATCCCCTTGTGGAAACTCCTTCTCTGCATTGACCCATCCTATTCAAAGTTAACCTTAACTATACATACTAGGAGCTGTGGGCTGCCGCAGTGCAGCACCCAGGGAGCAGTCAGGGGTTAAGGGCCTGCTGAAGGGCCCACAGTGGTGGTGACTGGGACAAGCGGTCGCTCTCACTTTCCCACCTCAACCTCTTGCCAGTCCGGGGGCTTGAACCGGCGACCCACCGGTTACAAGTTCACTTCACAAACCACTAGGCCACCACGACTTGAGTTTATGCTACCAATTAGGGATGGGAATTGATAAGATTTCTACGATTCCGATTCCATTTTCGATTCTACTTATCGGTTCAGTTCTTTATCGATTCTCATTTGCACAGCAGAGGACGTGCTAACGTTGCCGCTGCTGCTGAGATTCACTCCAGAGTGGATTGAAAACGCGACATTCATTCAAAGTTATCGCTGTGTGTGCAAATGTTTCTGCATATCTGTATTATTTCCTCCCTTTGGTGAAAGATCCACTTTGCAAGTATTGCAAGTTGCCCTGTTGTCATCCTTTCTTGTGAAATGTAACCAAACTTTCGAGCGTTTGTGTTGGGCGCCATGTTTCCTGCTGGATGCACTGGTGAATTTGCGCCCATTGGAATTGATAAGGGAATCATTTGCAAAATTGGCAAACGATTCCAAGGAATTGAAACACTGGGAACCGGTTCTCAACAAGAATTGCTTTTCGATTCCCATCCCTACTACCAATCATGACGTAATTCAAATGCCTTTGCTTAAAGAGGGAAATCTAATTTCCTTAACTCAATGTAGATTATGGTTTGAACACAATTTCATTAGAAGTTGTCGTAACTCAAAAAGATTGGCGCAAACTGTTACGTACATTTTTTTATTAAGCCCAAATTTGACATTTTAGAGTGTAGTTCCTAACAGACTCGCCAAACTACCTGTAGACTCTTATCCAGAGTACTGGCTAGTGTTATTTAGATATTTTTATCTGTTCTAATTTCATAAAAGACGAATAAATAATTAATTTTAAAATTGATCTAATTTATTTGTCAGTGACAATGTTTACTGATGAAAATATTAAATACTACAATTTAACACAGTGTACTTAGCTAAAGTCCATAAATACAAAAAAAGTGCAAATAATGGAGTAGCTGAGGAGGTGTCAATAATTTAGATACAACTATGTGAAATTGTCACTTTAGACTTGTTTTATATACAATTCATATCTCATCTGACATAAAACAAACCCCTCAACCAAACAATTAGCTCAGTTACTTTAACAAACAGAAAGCTCTCCGGCTCCTTGGTATCCCCACAGACCGACTTTATTTAAGTGCCGCTCTATTGATTTAGCACATCAGTCTTGGTGCTACCTTCACTCCTGTCTGCTTTCCTGACAATTCAATTAACTAAAGCAGCTGCGGTGTGTGTGAGGCATCAGAATGGGCCGCGCTTAGACAGAAGCCTTTAATCACATCACCTCAGGAACAAGGCCCAGTCCTCCTAGCAGCTCTGGCTCCTCTTTTGTTTTAAAAGGAAGTGGATAGACAGGAAGACGGGCAGGAAAACTCTTGAGAGGGCAAAAAAAAAAGGTGATCCCTGCCCGATAGCCATGTAGTCCAACTACTGATACCACAACATCAACAAACACCACTGAGTTCACACTACACCAGCTTGTGAGAGTTCTCCTGAAGTCAATTTGACCAGCCGTCTGTTTTATCTGCAGCTGAGCAGTCGTAATATTCATCATCAACATATTTAAAACCATCCTAAAGCCATAATGATTGTTCTTTCACAAACCAACAGTGATGAATGGTTCCGTCACTGCAGGTGTAAACAGATGTGGGTTGTCTCCTCTCATCTGCAGTCTGTGAATGAGAAAATACGGCCCCATAAACTCAATAATTTATCTCCAGTCTGGGCTGAGGAGAGCGTATAGCAGTAGCAGTTGGGCAGATGTTGAGGCAGAGTTGGTGTGCGGTACACGAGGAGTGAGCTGTGGACACAACAGAGGCGAAGATCATTCATTCATGCTCAGCGCCGCTTTCATGAGGCAGGAAATTTGCTGCCGAATAAATGAGCGTTGTGCCTGTCTGAGGAGAAGCAGATGCTGATTAAACAAGCAACACGCGGAGAGGCTTTTGTTGAGGGAAGTGGCTCGTAATTCATCATTTCTGTTAAAAAGAAACTCAATTTTCTATACGTATGGGGTTTTAACGTGTTTAAGGCTACGGACAAACATCATAAATCAACTGTGGTTCAAAGTAACATGAAGTTGAGGGTGAAGTATGGCCCCGCTGACTCCACAAAAGCTTTATCCAAACAGAAAACAATGCAGCAATTCAGCTCTGTGTTTATCCTCATTAAAAATTAACTTCTTCTATAATGTATGTGCCTCATAGTTTATTTCCCTAGCCTTTCTTTGGTTGGGTTTGGATAAATATGGAGGTGCTTTTTCAGATTTCTGTGACATTTAATAGCTAAGTAAAAAAAAAAAACATGACTGAAATCATTTCTTTTTATGTTCCTTGAGCCTCAAATCACTATAAAAATAAACCTTAATGAGTCATACCTGCTTTTCAGTGATCATTTTATTCTACATTTATGAGAGATTATCATATTTATTAATACTCAGCATGAGAGAGCCAAGCAGTGGCTGTTTGAATTTGGACAGGACCCACTACTCTAAAAACAGTCAGAGGTCAATCATTCCACAATATTTTGACTGTATTGGGAAGAACAAACTGCCTGTGGCCACTGTATACATTGTAAATATTTTCCCGATACTCGACTCAACAAGGAGCATACATATAGCCGGGTATTTGGAGAGGGTCAGCGTGTGGAAGAAGGGGCACCATCCAAATATTTGAAGGCAGTGAATATTCAAAGGGCAATTGTGCTTTGAAGCATGAGGAAATAAGCTGAGCTTTATCTCTGTGAGCATTTCATATTTATTACACTTTTTCCCCCAACTTCAGCAGCTTACTGAGTGTAAGAGTGCATGACTGGTGCCAAGGCAGACCTAATTATTTTAAGCCATTTTGTTATTTTTGGACGGTTCAAATTACCTGACAAGTCACACTGGACAGAAGAGGGTCTATTACCTCACTTCACTTGAATTTTTTGGTCAATTCAAGGGATTTGAAGGGACTTTTAATGTTAAATTTGGTTTGTAATTCAGCGCCTTCCCCCGTAGTTTAAGCAGAATTTATATCAATTTCACATCACTATGTAAATAATTGTACATAACTGTCATAATATCGCCATCTGCAGTGTGTATCCATCCCAATACTTTTTTATTCTATTTTTATTCTATCTCTATTCAATTTTTTTCATATGCCACATACGAGCAGCTGGATAGCTCAGTGACTAACACCCCAGACCTTGGCATGGTAGATTGGTGGTTCAAGTCTTGGTCAGGGTGCAGGTATCCAGTGAGGACCCTTAGGCAAGATCCTTAATGTTGCCCTGCCTATGTCCCTTTGGATAAAAGTGTCTGCTAAATGAAATTGTAATATATTGTCTTGTTGTAGGTCTTATGCTGCTAATTTGAAACAACCCCAACCCTTGAAACTGTTAAACTGCCTTTCATTGCTTAACGACAATGACAATAAAGACTATCTATCTATCCTGGATTTTGTAGACATGCCAGGAGAGCAGACTCCTCCAGCAGACAGCTGAAAAAAACACAGTTACAGTACGGATTGTTGACTGGTTGACTGGGAGGAGTGGATGAGCCCAGTGAAGTGAACCATCCTCCTCCCAGTGAAGTCACGTGGCCCTCAGGCCCC
>OMNN01029616.1:0-10122 GCA_900302755.1 Chromis chromis
GCCTTTTTTTTTTTTTTTTTTTAACAATATAGTCTTTGTTTTAGCAGTATTTGTTTCAATTGTTCATCATTAGCACAGATACTTGACTGTTCAACTTAGAAATAGTACAATGAGTGAGAGGTGATACAACGTTTAACTATTTGACATTTAAGTGATATTGCACAGGGCTGTACTCACTTCTGTTGTACACTGCACCTCAGAACAACACCTTTCTGGGCATCATTGCTGGTTCCTTTCAGAAAAAACAATGACAAGCTGTGTGACCTGCATGTGTGACCTACACACATATAGGTCGGGGGCTAAGGTGGCATTGATGTTTAAATGTGTTCAACTAATGAAGAATGTCTTCTGACAAAATTCCACAACTACGCTGATGACACACAAATATATCTTCCTCTGAGTTCATCCATCTGAAGTGCTGGATGGCACCAGCACTTCCACAACTATAGATCATTCTAACTTGCAGTACCTGGATACTGGCCAGTTCTCACTGTCTCACCTTCAGCTGGTGTGGAACACTTCACGACTCATAACTGGTACCAAAAAAAAAAGAAAAGTGTTACACCTGTATTGGCAGGTGTTAAAATCACGATTGCTTTATTACCCACGCCGTCTGTCTGTCTGTCTGTATGTATGTATGTATGTATACATACATACATACATGTATGTATGTATGTATACATACATACATACATACATACATGTATGTATGTATACATACATGTGGGTATGTATGTGGGTGTGTGGGTGTGTGGGTGGCTATGTCCGCACGATAACTCGAGAACAAATACAGATAATCAAACACTGCACAGATGTTGATCTTGACCTAGCCTGGTCACCCATTAATTTTGGGGTCAAAAGGTCAAAGGTAAAGGTCACAGGGCTACCTGCCATGTTTAGGAAGGCATCCGGTGTGGGTCTGCATCTCACTCGAGTGCATTCTAGTTGTGTTTTGTCGTTGATATAAACTTCGAGGTGTAAAATAAAGAATTCTTGATATATTTAGATTTTTTCTTAATATATTTATTTAACTTATTTCTGCCATTCATTGAAGCCCCAAACAACCAGTTAGCCTCCAGGCTTGGCATGTAAGTAAAACTTTGACCCAGGTGCTACATCACACAAAACTAACCAATAGCTGTCCAGCTCAAACTGTGATTGGCAGGCAGTTCTTCCTGAGGGGGCGGGGCCAGCTGCAGCTCATTTGTTTACAGAGCAAAGAAGTCACTTTAGATCTAAAACCAGGGGTTATACAGCCATGGTCAAATGAATCTTATTTCATATTTAATTAAATTAAAATTAGTAGTAAAAAAAAGTTCTTCCTTGTAAGTGTGTAATAAAACGATGTTGTGGATTGTTAAATAGAAGCCTAATCAGCAGAGCAACACTTTAATGACAGCACTCAGCTGTCATTTGTCCTTTGATGTAGAATGTGGTGTTTAACAGGGCTAACATGAGCTGCAGCCTCCTGCGCTCACTGGAATGAGCAGCTTCGTCTCTGTGCACGCCTTCATTAGTTTTCCCACAATGCAACGCGCATCTGTCATGGCTGCTTACTGATGCCACTTGCACCACATGGGTAGAAATAAACATTTAATCTGTGAATGAGAAGTAGTGACTGGGCTCGTTAACACAGCGGTAGATCCTGGGCTCTGAGCGGACCGTCCTGACTGAAGGCAGCAGCTCTTCTCCCCGTAGCAGGACCGGAGGCACCGTGATGCCGCTGGACGTGGAGCTGCCCGTACTCCGAGGCTTTTTAACAGCCAGCGAGGCAGCGGACTGGAAGCAGAATGTCTTCAGCATTGCAGGTGAGACGTCCGCCTGCCTTTTACTGTTATTCCTCCGCGGAGCTGGTAACGTCTGAATGAGCAGGTGGTTTTATCCGCTGACATGTAGACATGGCTGCTTTAGCAGGTTGTGGTCACGGTGACATTTAAACGCGGCGGTCTTCAGGCTTTTCACGATACCGTCTCCGGTGTAGCCGTTACTGGTAATGACAGGGTTTAAATGTTATGATACTGGAAACTGAATAGTTGAAATGTGAGTTTCATAACTGCTTAGCGAGCTGTTAGCAAAGATGCGTGTCGTTCTCTGTCGTGTGTAAAAGCCATGCCAGACCCCATTTAATTTTCGGGCAATTTAAAGTGGCCTTACTTGTGAGCAGCAACGGATGTCCCGTTAAGTAATACAGGACAGCTATTCCACACGTTGTGAGTGGCGGTGCTATTCGGCTTACATGGATTTATGTTTGATGAAATAAAACGGCAACTTCTGTCATGGATATTAGCTAACATTAGCTTTAGTTCTCCCAATGTCTCAGGCAGACTCTCGGGGAAATTCAGAATGAGCTTTTGCTAACTGAGGTTTAGACAGAGATCGAGCTGAATGTAAACTCTGTTGTGTTGTATTGTACAGTCATGTGCTGACGAGCAGGGCAGCTCGGCTTTTCTGGCAGACTTTCTAAGTGGAGTCTGGCGTGACGTCTTCTTTCCATCTACCTGCATCGAGCCGCTCACATCTGTCAGCATCTGTCAGCTGCTGCTGGAACACTGGAGCCGCTCAGAGCCTAGCTGGCAGAAGCAGCACACATCGCTGTTCTGTATGAAACATCGCTGTCAGTCTGAAGCTCTCTCGCACCGAGCTGTGAGTGGTGTAGCAGACAGCAGCCAGTTTAACACAGTATTCTTCGGGACCACATCATTTAACCCCAGGCAGTGGACAAGCACTGTTATATTGGGGCAACCCATCAGTAAATAGATGATTTTTTTTTTTTTAGATATGGCTGAGTAGTCAAGTCTTACAGCATCTGTTATTTATTTATTAAGTTTTTATTGTTTTTTTGGGGGGGGGTCCCATTTATTCATATTAAGAGAGAGAGAGACAGGGTGAAAGGGAGTATAGAGGAGAGTGACATGTAGCAAAGGGTCTTCAGTCGGACTCGAACTCATGACCACTGCTGGCGACCTGCGCCCACATGGTAACGCCTTAACCCAGAGAGCTATACGGCAGCCCCAACATCTGTTATTTTAAAACCAGTGTCTACAGCTCAGTATCTGATAAGGTTTAGATGGAGGTTCTGTCAGTTATCAGTCTGATATTTTACTGGATATTCATGGGATGTTTTCCCTCTAAAATGGCCATAATTGAATTAATTTGTGTGCTGAAATGGCTAGATTAAAATATATTAAGTTCTTAAATCACAATATTAAGTTTTGGACAATGCATTGATGGAAAAAGTTATCAAACTCAACACCCAGGTTTTAGGATGCTCTATCGTTCCAGAGGGTTAAAATTGTAGAACACATGCAGGGAGATGAGAGAGGTGGTACTTAGTATAGGTGTTGGAACCCAGTTGGAACCCACCTGCACCTCATTTGATCGGTGTGGTACGTTGTCTGCATGTTTGAAAATGAAACAGAGCTGTCTTTAAATGAGAAAGAGTCCCCTTGCACAGCTCAGAGTGAGTGACAGCGCTGTTGTTCCTCAGCTGTAAACGGTCCGTTGCACCCTGCTGAGGTGACCTACATGCCAGGATGTGTGCATCTGCAGTCCATCTCTCTGACACTTCATGGTTCAGGGCTGTGTTGTTCTCTTGCTGGCATCCAAAAATAGCTAACATACTACTCTTTGTGTCATCCCCTGAGGAGATGTTGTATTTGTTTTCCTCGAATTTGATTAATTGGCCACACAGACCCCTTTTTCTCCAAAGATAGCTTCGGAGTTGTTGGAAAGTGTATTTGGCTATTGGAACGATAGGTGCTGCTGATATGGTGTAAATCTGTTTCACAGTGCTAAGACTAAAACTGTACATAGACATATTAATGCTGAATGATTTTGGGAGAATATGTACCTGCAAATGTTCTGACATAAACACTGTGTATGTGTATCATTTGTTGTTTACTTATTGTGTTGTTTTAAGTTGTGATGTCGATTTAAAGTCAAACATTTCAAAAGCATGTAACTCACAGTCTGACCACCAGCCATTGGTGGCCAACCAGGATCCTGTGACGATGGAGAGCGGTTTGCAGGCAGAACTAAGATAACAAGAATGCTTATTAATAGTAGGTGTAAATGTAAAGAGCCCATGATCAGATTGCTTATCTAGCTAATGCAACTAGATTACAGATTCTGTGTAACATCCAGGCAAAAATGTAACTCTAGGGCTATTTTATGAAAGCAGTGAAGACTGGCCCCAACCCAAGGAGATATGTGTGACATGAATGCAGTAATTACTGAGAGAATTAAAATGGATCCATATCACAAGGGCAAACTGCAGCTCATACTGCCACTGTCTACCTAGTATGGAGAGAGTCTGCTTGGAAGAATCTAATTAAGTTCTTCATTACACAGTAGATCAAAAGCGCACAACTTGGCACCCAACAACCATGTTGGAGGCTCTGTGGTGACCTTGAGGTCAACCATATTCCTGTTTTCTGGAGCTGCACAGTCTAAATGCAATCATTAAAGACATCATAGGATGCACCATCCCACACAACTGTGCTGTGATGTACCCAGGGAACATCGAGGATGTCGTACAACGATGAGATGGACTTCTGTCAAAACTGTTATTAATAGGCAGTAAAAAGCTGTAACAAGAGAAAAGTTTAAAATTAATAAAATAAAAAACACAGATTGCCAGACAATGGAGAAGAGGAGATGTTACAACAGAGAGAGCGACAGCAATGGTCCCTGATTGGGATTTGAACCGAGGATGCTTCAGTCAGGGCATATGTGCCCATGTCGTATGCACCCCAACCACTAGGCTCCCCCCTCATGCATTATCTTGTAGGCTGTACAATTAGCTATTCTTCTTTTTCTTTTCAAAATGGGTTTCCAGCTCTAACATGTAAAGCTAATTACAATATCAGAACTTGTCATTGGGTTGTGTAACGTAGTTTTACAGTGTTAGAAAAGAGTCGAAAGTAAGCAGACATGCTTGATGTGGAGGTGAGTGCATATTTAGAGATCCGTCTATACAAGAAGAGCCAAATGTACATAGTTACATCGAAACCATTTTAAAGAATAAATGAATCATTTTTATGAAGAAGAACTTCTTAATATGAGATGTGGTCAAAAAGTTCTGAGTCTGCACTTGTAAAAAGCAAAAACATACCTGAATTAAATTGAGTCACCGTCCCCTTTAAAGCGGCCATCTTGTACAACACTACCCTTCTCCCAGTGCTCCTGCAAAGCTTTGACTGCTCTCTGGAAGCCTGTTCTCTAAGTGGGTCAACAGGGCTCCACACTAACTTTCTCACTGGCAGCCCTGGTGCTACCAACTTTCTCAGTTGGTCGCACCGGTGTGTGGTCTGGTCTCACCCCCTACACCCTTATTTTGGTAAAACATAGCCATAGCTGTTACTCGACCTTGCATGCTGATGAGTAGTTGTCTTGGCAAAACCTAGTTTTGCATTGGTCTAAAACTTGTCAGTGATTCGAGACTTTATATGTGTAAAATATTTTAATCTGAAGATATATTCCTTTAGACAACACTCTTCTTCTGATATTAGTCCTATAAACTGGGCAGGCTAAACTCCTCACTTGCTTAACATCTACTTGTTGATAGACATTACTATTGACTGATGTTCCCAAAACCCCTGACGTGCTTTCTATGGTAAAAACTAGCCAGGCTGCTGTAGTTCACTCTGACAGCTGTGAGACCAGAAATTAGAATTTTTATATGAGCCGACCACATTTTCAACGTCAGTATTGCAGTCGATCGTGTTCACTTAATTGTAGGAAGCCAAAATTGGGATCGCTGTTATTATTAGTTTCACTTTTTAGCCCTAGCACTGCGTTAGCCATCGTGAATGAGTACAGTGGGATACTTTTTCTGTTTAACTGAGTCAGTCGTTATCTTCCTGCCAGCACCCGGACCTCTCTCTCTCCACATTTAGTCTTTTAAAATAGTCCACTGTAGGTTGTTTTATTTTGGGAACACAATAACAGTGAAATGGATTGTTTCATACGTTAGGCAGAGAGACTGACTGAGCCAATGAAGAAGAAAACATACTATTGTCAACCACAATAGCTAACACAGTAGCTGCCGTGACGGGTTTTCATCCCGACTTGAGTAGGCATTTTGTCATGTTGGAGCATCCAGTTGCCATCACGCTGCAGTTAAGGTCGTTTGCACTGAATGCTTTCCCTTGGATGCCTCAGGATGTTACTGTAAAACCTGGAGCTGACAGTCTAATTCTGTCATTTAATAACATTTAAAATAGAATTGCCTGCAATAGGATCATTTTTAAAATCATTTTTAAATAGCCACTAAAGCACAGACTTTAGACAATCACAACCTTTCCAGGTCAGAGAAGCAACAAAATACCTACTTGGGATATTTACAACAGGGTACTTTTACTGCACACATTTAAATATTACAAAAATAAATAGTGATACATTCAGTGTAATGATGAATGAAGGTGCATATTACAGACAAGAGGGTTCTCTGCTGCTCTAAATTTTTCTTCTCCAACATTAATGCTGTTTTAATCCACATTTTTTCCCCACATGCCCACATGTTGTCATTTTTGGGTCTCTTTTCATATCTCTCAATTAGACTCTTTCTGCACAAATATTTTACATCTTCAGGTGATAATGATCATAATCCTCAGACCTCTACAATTGAGTATGACATGACTCCGGTTGTTCTGATGGAGTCAAGCATGCCTTTATTTTGGAATTACAGCAATTAGGTAAATGGACATCACTTGTGTCCAACCAGATGGTTTAGGTCAAATATACTTGGATGGCTCTCCTCACAGAAAATCCTTATTATATTGTCTAAGTCTATTACAGTGTCAACCTTGTAGCAAATGCGTTATATCCATTGTTCCTCCCCCCCAACTGTATTTTTTTCCAGAGAACAAAAGTCTGTAAAACAGCATGCTGATGATCACAAGACAATAAAAGTGAATTAAAGGCAGACTAATGAAACTGCATCAGATGTAATGCAGCTCATCAAGCCTGTGTGAACAACCCCACCTATCTGGTGGAAGCACAGACCACCAGCCTGTGACTGTGTGCAGTTTGCAGTTGAGAGCTAAGTCGTACTTATTGAAGACATTTCCATGCCCATGCAGGCCGTACCTGATCATTTATCGTGGATCTATATTGCTGCTCAGCCCTGCACACTTTTGCAAATTCTATTCACCATTGCCTTATTAACTGCAGCTCAATGCCTGAACCTTTATGAATTATGGACTAATTTGAGGGTCTCTGCCTTGTTTTCCATAATTGCTGCCATTTCATCAGCAGGCCTGAAGAGTAGCTGAAATGTCATTAAACATGTGGCCATACCTCAGGCTTTCATTTTCCCCCTCATAAAGCCAGAGTCTTCCTCCTCTCCTCGTCCTCTCCCTCCCTCCTCACTGGGCTATTATGGCAGCCCCTGGGTTTCATTAGATCAGGAGTGAGATGAAAACCTCCACACCTCCTTTACAACACCAGTCGCACTGCAAGTGCTTATTAAAGCCAAGGGTACAGTTAAAGGATCATGTGACTGACCTGAAGGTGTCCACAAGTGGGCCAGAAATCTGGCTTTATGTGAGTGATGGTGTCAGAAGTTGACGGTGCACAGTACTGTGAAGTAGAGCTGACTTTTACTGAGGTACTGACTGCTTTAGCATTGAAAGTTGTAACCCTTTTAAGACGATCCAAGAAGCACATGATAGGCCAGGTGTACAAAGGTAAGAGAGTAGGCGGGGCTTGTTAATTAATTCTTTAGACAACTGTTTCTGTCCCTTTGTGGGTGTGCAACTTAATGGAATGCCATAAAGGCCTTTGATAAGGGTCTGCCTGCCTGTCTGAAAGTGTCTTATTCCCATTTGTGTAATTCACAGCACTGGGACTACAAAGACATGCAATAAACCCAGACCAGAGGACATGATGTCGGACTGTGAGTGTGGCTATTTGTAACAGATATGATCACTTGAGCCTTTAGATATGGTATGATTGGAAAATGCATTACACAACCTGCAGTAATTCATATGAAGTGTACTGAGGCCTGAATGATTGTTGTGTCAGGAAACTGCAACTTAAAGCTGATATCTGCATGGATGGCAGTGATGTTCAGTCAGCTATCACGGTCAGCAGACTATAATATGTGAGCAATTTCTGGTTTGAAATCTCATGAAAATTCACGGTCCCCTGTGCGGCCATCAGGAACGTGCTTTCATGTGTTGGTAGTTAAGGCATAGTGTAGCCTGGCTAACATGTGCTGTCTCCTGGGGTTTGTGTTTTTGTTTCTAAAAGTATTTTGTGTCATGACTAACACTTGTTCATGTACATGAATGGTCCTTCCACTGCTTTAGAATGGGACGAGTGTACCTAACCCACCAAACCTTAACAAAGTTAGCCTTCTACAATGAATAAAGCTGCAGTGCCAGGCAGAGTAAAATGTGGAAGCCTTTTAATCATGTGTTGGTTTGTCCAGCTAGCTGGTTTACATACTGAGTAAGGGCTTTACATGTAGAATACTACATGGCCAGTGGTGCATTATGTAGGGGGGTTAAGTTGAGCCGGGCTTCTTGACTGATGATTCAGCTTAAAGACTCTGAAAGGGTAGCCTATTTAGACATATGATCTCCTGACTTTTTCACTGGTGCCACAATGATGTTGGTATTTTTAGTTTTTAATAAAATACTTGCTAAATTAATTGCTGTCAAATTAGTAAAACATAGGGTTGATTATGATTATCGCTTAATCGACAGATTGCTAAATTTAACCGAGTTAAAAAATATGAAGGACATGCATGCCAGAAAATGTATTGTACATTAGCTGTAGTACGTGGTTGTGCCGCTGGGTGAAGCCTGTTACTGCTTAATGACATGGAAGACTGTAGTTCATTTGCTGTGTTTAATACTGTAGCAACCCGAGGAGACAGTCACTTTGTTTTGGCAAGCAGACAGCATTGTGGCAGTTAAACTAGCAACGGGCACCAAGACAACGACTTCTGTGCTGTTCAGTGGTCTTCGTCCAGAGCTCACATTCTGAACACACGTCATAGTCTACCAGGACAGTGGTCCTGTTGCTAAGTGGTTAATGCAACAAGACAATGTCTTGAGCAAAAGTCACATGTTCGTGGTTATAAAAGTCAGCATATAGCACTATTTCTGCTCTTCTCACGCTGTATTAATAATTAGTTGATTATTGATCGATGCCACCCTTTATCTGTTCAGAAAATTGTTCAAAATTAGTTTCCTTTTGGATTTAAAGAGGACAGATGATCGTAGAGGAGCCTTGAAGCAGATGTGGTTTTTCTGGCAAGACACATCTTTTGTCATTCCAAACCTTATTTCTTGTATACTCCAGAAGGACTATAATGTGGTCTCTAAACTTAGCCAGGCTTTGCTATGCAGCTCAGAACACCATCTACTTCCCTCCTCTCTTTTCTTTCTACCTGGGGAACACAAAGCAATCAATGCTAATGAGCCAAGCCAGTCTCCCTCCTCAAATAAAAGCTAATGAAAGACAGGGAGATGTTGAACAGACCACTTGGGCACCACAATTATTTCTGGTTGGCAAGTGGTGGCCCTGCAGCCACCCTCTGTCCTCCAATAAATCAGCATTTTTATCTCACTATCAGCCTCATCACCCAGCCCTACTCATTACACAACAGAGTACGTGGTTGTGTGGGAGCGTCAGGAAGTCAAATGCTCACACACTCTATGCTGTATCTGTGGGGAATGGTTCAATATGCTCATTGACTTAATGAGAATATGAAGTTAGATTAAAAATGACTACAAAACAATATCGAACAAATGACAGGGGATGGGTTGTCAATTTGGCTGTAGCTTTGAGGCAGAGCGTGGTGCTACCAGTTTGTGTCGGGAGGCTGCAGGGGAAATTAGAAAACACATAAACACAGCAGTTTTCTTAATGCTTATGATTAAAAACAAGCACCACTGTCCGCCTGGGCTTGATCGTTGTTTTGACACAGAACCTCATCCCAGTTCACATTAATACACCATAATATGAATTCCTGTGAGATGGGTTTAAACTATACTCTCACTCTCGCTTTAATAGCAATTACAAAAAAAAATCTGCTTTATACACATAAAGCATGAAAAAAAACTGTATTTATCTTAATATCATGTCATGTATTTATCTTAATATCATGTT